>BDDC01001664.1:0-15306 GCA_001662425.1 Chlamydomonas sphaeroides | reverse complement strand
GGGGGGTATGGAGGGGCAGGGGGGTATGGAGGGGCAGGGGGGTATGGAGGGGCAGGGGGGTATGGAGGTGCAGGGGGGTATGGAGGTGCAGGGGGGTACGGAGGTGCGAGGAGGGATGCCTCTGGGGCCCTTGGCTCCCCGCGCCCTCCGTCCTACGTGGTCCCCCCCTCCATGCGCCTGCCCGGACAGGCGCTGCGCCGCACACCAGAGGCGAACACGGCCACGTACCCAACTCCCTTCCCTCCGCCCCTCCCCACCCGCCCAGGGCGGCCCCGGCGGCACCGCGCTTGTGGACGGCCCCGACACGGCGGTGGAGACGTGGGACGACCTGCGCTCCTCGCTGCCGGAGCCGGTGCTGCTGCCGCGGGTGGCGGGGCCGGGGCAGCGGCACAAGGACCTGCTGGGGCTCAAGCAGGCGAGGCAGATGGGGGCGGGAGACGGGGGGGCGAGAGAGAGAGAGTGGTACGTGGCGCAACCACCTGCCAGGTCCGAGAAGGGTATCCACCTGGGTCTCCTACTCGCAAGTTCACAATGTCGTATTCCGGGCCGGGACGGTACCACCCTTACGGGGGCTCCGCCCCTGTAGCTGCTGCGCGACGGGGGCTGCGCCCCCAAAGCGCCTCCACCAGGCGTGAACGGTGAGCTCGATGTCCCGGGTCACCGCCATGCGTCCCTCCCTAACTCCTCGGCCCTGCCTTCTCCATCTGCCTCCGCCCCCTCACTCCCCCACACAGGACATGATCATGTCGGCCCAGCGCGGCCCCGCTGACCCGCTGTACGCCATGCCCGTGCCCGACCGCTCGTCCTTCGTGTACGAGCGCGACACGCCGCTCATACCCATCCAGGTACAGCGCGGGTACGGCGAGGGTACGACAAGGGGGTGCCGTTCTCCAAGCCATGGCATGTGATGCGCCCTCATCGGCGTGCGGCTCTGGCCCCTCGCACCCCACGGCCCCTGCGCTCCAGCGCCAGATGTAACCCCCTACGTCCCCACACGTGTCATGCCGTGCCCCCCGCCCCCCTGGTGGACCCGCTCTCGCTGCAGTCACCGGCGCCGCTCATCCGCGAGTCCATGCCGCCCGACGTGTTCCTGGTGAGGGGATGAGTGGGGAGGCAGGGTGAGGTATTTCTGGTGAGGGAAAGGGTGGCGAGGCAGGCGGGCGGCGCGGTGTGGACGCCGCACGCCTCCCTGGCAGCTCCACTCTCCTTCCTGCTCACATCGCACCGCGCGTCTTGCCCCGCTGTCCCCACGGCGCTGCTCCCAGCCAACCAAACCCATATTAACCCCAACCCACCCGACCTCAGGGCCTGCATGACGAGCTCCACCGCCGCACGCCCCGCGCCTCGGGCCCCGGCGCCGGCCCCGGCTCCGCGGGCGGCGCCGCATACGTCACCCGCGACCCGGCCACCGGCGCGCTGCTGCCCTCCAGCGCCATCGGAGCCGCCGCACCTGGGGCCGGGGATCAGCTGCCGTACGGAGTGTACGATCAGCTGGCGGAGCAGCAGCGGCGGATGTCGGCGCAGGCCGAGTGGGAGGCGGGGCAGGCGATGCGCGGCATCAGCGCCGGCGGCGGCAGCTCAGGCGGCGGCAGCTCAGGCGGCGGCGGCGGCGGGCGGGGCCGGTCGTTCAGCTACAATCGTGACACGCCCGTCGTGCCGATGTACAGCGTGCTGCCGCTCATCCGGGAGGACGACTTTGTACGGGTGAGCAGCACGGGCGGCCTGCACGCACGTGGCGGCAGCCCATCGACATTTCGTTTTCTCACTTCGCGTTGCTGCGCGAGCCCTGTCCCACCCCACTCATCCCTGTGTGCCCCCGCAGCGGTCCAACTCGCCGGAGCGCTCGCCAGGCCGGGAGGCCGCGCCGCCGCCGGGGCAGACGTACTATCCGCAGCCGCCGCCCATGCAGACCAACCTGCCGTACATCCGTGACCAGCCGTCGTATGGCGGCGGCGGCGCCCCGCAGTACGGCAGCCAGCAGCCGCCAAACCCCTCCGAGGTGGCCCTGGGCGCCGCCGTCATGACGTCGCCGTACCACCAACCGCAACCGCCGTCGCAGCCGCAATCACAGTACGGCAGTTACGGCGGGGGTCAGGTGGCGCAGTCGCCGCCGTCGTACAGCGGCGGCGCCAACCCGGGGCAGCAGCAGTACGGCGGCGGTGGGGGGTCACCGTACGGTCCACCGCCGGCTGGGAGCCACGGCGCAGGGGGCGGGGCGGTGTCGGCGGGGGGCCCCAGTCCGCGAATGGTGTCGCCGGCCGGCAGCGTGGCGGGCCAGCGGCTGCGGTACTAGCCGCAGCAGCCGCCGCTGCGGCCGTGGCAGCAGCCACAGCCGCCGTGGCAGCAGCTGCGCAGACGACCAGCGGTTGGGGGTTGGCGATGTGGGGTACAGTGCAGTGCGGTGCAGTGCGGTGAGGTGGGACTGGCCTACGTACCGGTGGTTGGCTCGGGCAGGCAGGCGGGCGGGCGCGTGCACGGGGCCTGGGCCTGGGCGCACTGGGCGGCGCACTGGGTGCACTGGGCGCACTGGGCGCACTGGGCCGGGGCCGGGGCCGGGGCCGGGGCGCACTAGGCGCAGCCACATGCCAGCTCGTGGCCTCCTGGCCTCGTGGCCTCCTGGCCTCGTGGCCTCCTGGCCCACTGGCCGCGTGTTGCGGCGGGGGGGGAGCTGTGGCCGGCACGACGACGTGTGGCCGGGCATGGGCATGGGCATGGGCATGGGCATGTGGATGTGGCGGGCGGCGTTGCGTGGACGCGTGTAAAGGGGGCGAGGCGAGGTGAGGAGGAGCCATGTCCACGGGTCTGGGGTCCGGGGGGGAAAGGGGATGCGCGCTGGGGGATGCACGGGGCACGGCTCGGACGACTCACGCCGCCAGCTGGCCCGCGAGCGCTCCGCGCGCAGGCCGCCGCAACGCATACGGCTTGGGTTACCATAAGCGCTGGATGCTCGGCGCAATGCGGCGCCGGGTAGGGGGATGGCTCAGCGCGTGGCCGACCGGCGGCAGGCGCCACGAGAGCCGCACCCCCCGCCCGGCATCTCCCCGCACGCCCAGCCCGCATATTTCACCACGACGCAGCGCAGCAGCAACACAGCGTCTAGCACACAGCGCAACAAGCCCTTGTCTCTATCCTGCTGTGACCATCCTAGCCTGCAATCCGACGCAAGCGACCTCAGGGACCGAACCGCGCGGCCCTCGCCGGCGGCAGCCGGTAGCCCCGCGTCCCCCGTCCCGGCCCGCCCCTTCCCTTTGTATGGACGTGCGGCTGGGGTCGCTGCTGCTGCCGGGGCCCGATCCGCGCGGCGCGCTGAGGCTGCTGGCGGCTCAGGCAATCGCGCCCGAGGTGCCGCCGGCGTACGAGGTGAGCGCGCTTTTCTGGCCGCGCATTGGGGACACCGAGCTCAGCTTCTGCATGCCTTAACGGTAGCAGCACACGCTGCACAAAGCTGGATCACAGCTCGCCAACTGCCGCCTCGCCCTCCCGGCACGCATTGTCTCCGCGGTTCGCGCCGCACCCCAGGAGCAGGACGACCGCATTAGCGCGCTGCTGCAGCAGACGAGGCCCGCCGGCGCGGCCGCAGCGCGCTCGAGAGGCGCGCCGCCCCCTGCCGACTTTCCACCGCTGGGCGCCTCTGCGCCCGCCTACGGCTTCGGCGCCCATCGCGGACAAGGTGGGTGCAGCAGGCTCGGTGCGGGGCGCGTAGATATGTCAGGCAGCAGCAGTAGCTGCCTTGCACGCTGCACCGCTTGCAGGCTCTGGCGCATCCTCTGAAGGCCTGATCGACCCTTGGGTCGCCCCTCTGTCCCGTTTTGCTGTAGCCACGTACTCCACGCCCGCCTCGCCGCGAGCGCCGCCGCCGCCGCCCGCGACACGCACGGTCGGCTTCACGCAGGTGGTGGGCTTTGACGTACCGCCGCCGCCCGCCGCCACCGCAGCCGCCCCAGGCGGCTTCGCCGTCCCCAGCTTCGGCAGCCTCCGCAGCCCCCCCGGCCGCGGCACCGGCGGCAGGAGCTTCACCCGCCGCGGCCCCGCCGGCCGCGACTTTGGTTTCGGCTTTCAGTCAGCGCCCGGCTCAGCGGCGCCGTCGGCGCCAGGCTCCACCGCCGGCGGCTCAGACGACGAGCACTTGTTCAGCGGCGGCGGCGTCGACGGCGGCAGCAGCAGCAGCGCCGGTGCACCCCACCCGCTCTCGCCCTTCTCCGCCCTGCAGCCGCCCATCCCCGAGGCCATGCCCGGCGACGGCAACGGCGGCGGCGGCGGCGGCGAGCCCATGGACACGGACGGCGGCGGCGGCAGCGAGGCGGCGGCGGACCTGGCGGCGGGCTTGGTCAGCGTACTGCACTGTACGGCGGACGGACACGTGGTGACGGCGCCCAGCGGCGGGCGGGCCGAGGTACCCGGCGGTGCGTGAGACTGGATGGGGGCTTGGGATACTACGGGGATCGTCGTCGCCTAAATAGGAGTCCTGGGGACTTGCGGCTGTTGGCTGCGCTGGTCTTGTTCCGCCCATGATCCCCCAAGCCCCATCTCATGCGGCGCGACCGCAGGCGTGTCGCTAGCGCTGGCCGCCGCCGCCGAGCCGCCGCCGCCGCCCTGTCCCCCGGAGCGCTGCCTAGCGCAGGGCCGCCGCTACCTGGCGGCCGTGCTGGCGGGTGGGTTGGGGTGGCCTGCTGGGTCGCAGGAGGGAGCAGGGGCGGGGCGACGAGGGAGGGCTGGCGGCCTGCTGCGGGAGTACAGCGCGTGGCGTGTACTCCGTTTAACCCGCAGCACTGGGCGCCACTGCGGCAATGGCGCCCGCTCCCGTTCGCCCCTCGGCTACCTCCACCCATGCACCCTGCGGCCCCCTGTACCCTCACCTCCTGTCCGCTGCCACCTCACTCACCCGCAGCCGTATCGGGGGGCCTGGATGAGGCCACCACTGCGGAGCTGAGAGAGCTGCTGCACCCTGAGGTGGGGCGCGGAGGGGGACGGAGGCGTGGAGGGAGGGGTGGGGTGGGGACGGGCGGAGAGGGCAGCCAGGGTTGCGCATGGGCGGGTGCAGAGGCAGCCCGGGTGGTGCGCAGTGGGCTGCCCGCCGCAGCAGCAGCCGGAGCGGGAGGGGCTGGGAGGCGTGGTGGTAAGGGCAGGGCGGAGGCGAGAGGCTGGTGCTTGTGCGGTGTGGACGGCAGGAGGGCAAGTGGTCAATGGGGGAAGACTTGATGCCGTCCGCGACTGCCCGGGCCTCCACCACTGTGCTGAGTGGCCCCCGCCCCCCTGCCAGGTGGAGGTGCGGGTGGGCGTCACCGGCGGCGCGCCTCCCCGGGTGGGGCCGGAGCCCTTCCTGGAGGCACTGCGGACCGACAGCTCGGTGGGCGTGGTGGTGGTGGTGGTGGGGGCGGCAGGTGGCGGGGGAGGGGCGGGGGAGGGCGGTGTACCACTCGTGTTGTGTACCACTCGCCCATGCCGCTTGCTGTACCTGCCACCTATCGCCTTCCCTCCGCACCCTTCAAACACGCGCATGCTCACCTCCGTACTGCACGCACGCTCCCTTCCGCGTACGGCAGGCGTACGACAGCTGGCGCATGGTGCTCCTGTCGTCCGCCTCGCCCCCCGCCGGCGGCGAGGTGTTCCTGTGGGTGGACGAGTCGGCGCGCAACGTGGGTCCGCTGCCGGGGCTGCCGCAGCCCACGCACCGGTGAGCGGCGGACGGACGGGGCCACGGGGGCCGGGGAACGGTTTGTGCAGGCCAGGTCCCCAGGCCAGGTCCCCAGGCCATGTACCCAGGCCAGGTCCCCAGGCCAGGTCCCCAGGCCAGGTCCCAAGGCCAGGTCCCCAGGCCAAGCGTCGTGTCCCTGTTGCGCCCGCCAGGGTGGCCTTCGCTGGCCCCGGCTGACCACCCTTCCCCTCCCCTCCCCCGTCCGCTCCCTGCGGCCGCCTACGCCCCTCCCCTCCCCTCCCCCCCCTCCGCAGCACCAGCCGCAGCCTCACGCTGCACCGCCTGGTGCTGGACAGCGGCGGCCGCGTGACGCAGGTGGGGCGGAGGGAGGGAGGGGGCCGGGGGGAGGTCGGGTGGGGCAGGGGGCGGGGCAGGTGGCGGGGCAGGGGGCGGGGCAGGGGGCGGGCGGGAGGTGTGGGACGGCCGCTGTGGCGTTGAAGCGCGTCGGCCGACAGCCCAGCGGCTGCCAGCTCTGCCCCTTGACCTGCCCTGCCCGCCGACATGTCTTTGCTCCGCTACACTCCTGCCCCCGTGGCGCGCTCAGGCCTGGGCGCGCTACCAGCTGTTTGAGGAGATGCGGCGCATCATGCTGGAGCCGCAGCTGCTGAGCGAGCAGCAGCTGCTGAGGGAGCAGCAGGGCCAGGGGCAGGGGCAGCAGGGCGAGCAGCAGCAGGGCCAGGGCCAGGGTCAGGGTCCCACTGCCAGCGGCCCGCGGGTCGCGCCCGACCTCACGGCGCTGCCCTTTGTGCAGCGGCTCATGGCCGCGGTGGTGGCGGGCAGCGGCCGGCAGCAGCAGCGGTCGGCGGAGGCTGCCGGAGAGGGCCTGGGCGGCCTGGGCGGCGGGCTGCCGCCGCAGGGCGAGGGCGCAGCGGCGGAGGCGCAGGCGGCATACGCTGGTGGGCGGCGAAGGGCAGGTGGCTCTTGCTAGCCCATGAGGCACTTGGATGGTTGCGAGTCAGCTTGTGGCCTTGGGTGGCTCTTGATTACCCGTGGGGGATTTGGGTCAGCTTCGTGGCCTTCGGATTCCTCCGCCAACCGCTGACCGCCGGCGCCCTGTCTCCTCTCTCCGTCCGACCCCGCAGTCGTGACGGCTCCCGCCGCGCCCGCGCCCGCGCCCGCCGACCCCTCCGCCGCCGCGGCCCCCCCCGCGGGCCCCTCCCAGCCCTCCCAGCCCGCCACCTCTCGCCCCTCTTCCTCCTCCCCCTCCATCGCGGTGTCCGACTTCTCCTCCCAGGCCGGCCGCTCGCTGGCTGCCTGGCTGGGTCTGGTGGACAGCAGCTACTCGGGCGTGAGGGACGTGTTCGGGTGCCTGGGCGAGGGGCTGGCGCTGTGGGAGGCGCTGGGGCTGTGGAGGCAGCTGCATGGAGCGCATGGAAGGTGCGGCGCCAAGGGGGAAGGAGCGGGCTTGGGAGGGGTGCCTCGGGCCGGGCGGGGCACGTCGAGGAGGGAGCTGAGCAGGGCCTGCGGATCTTTTGGGGTAGTGAATGCCCATGGCGTGTTTGTGTTGACATGCCATGGGTCGGCCCTCCTCGCCTCGCGTGCACCTGCAGGGAGGCCGTCCTGCAGCAGCTGGAGCGCCTTCACGCCGAGTACGATATACGGTGCGTACGACATAGCGCACCGTGTCGTGCGTGTACGGCATGTCGCGTCTGCGCTCCATCCGCCAGCCCCCGCACGCAACGATCCTCCTCTCGCTGCTCGTGTCGCGCACTCCCTCTGCGCCGCATGCAGCGAGCGTGGTAGCTATGCGCAGTTGCAACACACACACACACACACACCCCTCATTCGCCCCTCAAACTTCTTCCTCGTCCGCCACCCTCCGCAGCATCAAGCGCGGCAGTTGGGCGGTGGACGCCTCCAGCCGTGTGGCCTTTTGCGCCTGGGAGGCGCAGGCCGCGCGCCGCCGCCACACGGGCACCGGCTCGCTGCCGGGGGGCTCCGAGTCGTCGTCGCCGCCGTCGGTGGCTGCGATGTCCTCGGGCGCTGCCTGCCGGGCGGCGGCGATGGCGGAGGGCGAGGAGGATGTGGTGGTGGAGACGCCGCTGGTGTGGAGCAGCATGGACGTGTACAACCTGTCACACTTGGTGGGGTTGGGTTGGGGCGGCGTGATGTGCGATGGTGTACGGTATGCGCGTGGTGGGTTGGCCGCATACGGCTGCAGCCCATCCTCCTGGTGGGGCTGGGATGGGCGGAGTTGGGGTTGGGTTGGGTGTGTTCGTGTTTATGTGTTGCTTTGGCCGCATACGGCTGCAGCCCATCCTTTCTGGCACCATACCAACCGGTGGCCTCAGCTGAATTGACACTGCGCCCGCGGCACCCCATGCCCGCTGTACCGCTGCCGGCCGCAACCCTGCTGACGCCGTGGCACTCGCCGCCTCTCCTGGCGCCCCCACCCCCGCTCCTCCAACCCACACACGCAGGGCCACGTGGAGGATGTGGTCATGTACCGCACGCCGCTGGCCGGCGAGCGGGAGGGCGTGTTCCGGCTCCACATGCTGCGCGCCTCGGACGGCGACGACGAGGGCGGCGGCGGCGCCAAGGGTGGCGCGGGCCCATAGCTGGCAGCTGGCTGGTTGGTGGCGCGCACGGTGCAGTGGGGTCGCAGAGGTGGAGCGGAGGGTGTGATGTGTTCGCTGCGGTGCCGTGACAGCTAAGGACAGTTGGCGTGAGGCACATTCAGTAGGTGGGTATTGCTGATGTGTGGAGTGACGTGTAGGTGAAGGGTTGGTGCGTGGAGCACATGCAGGGAGGGCCCCTGATGGGCGGCAGCGTGGGCATAGTGGCAGCGAGGCCCTGCGGCAGTCCCTGGCTGGGGTGGACCCCAGGGGGTGTTGAGGTTGTGCGACGTTGACTCCGTGCTCGATTGAAGTTCGTTGGTCCGCATGAGCGGTTGTCGGGTGGCATGAGCTGCGGCCTTGCTTGCTGGGTGGGGACCTGCAGCCACTCGAGTGCCACCGCCACCGCGCCTCGCGCATTGCTTGCAGCCCGGCAGCGCGAGAAACAGGTGCCGCCGGGACGGCTTCCATGTGAGAAGCAGCCGGCGGCGGGACGCGGGAGACCCCCCGTGCCCGTTTGGTACCCCCGGTCAGCGCTTGCAAACAGGCGGGACCCGATCGGGTTGTGGAACCTTCTCACTGTAAAGCTACCCACGCTCGGACGCTCATGGGCCGCAGCAGGGCGCAGCACGTGCCGCTTCCGCCCGCCCACGAGGCCTCCCAGGTTTTTCAACAGCGCCTCCCAACGACTCATGCACGTCCGCTAATGCCAGGCTCGTAGCGAGCGTTGGCTCGGCGGCGGCGAGGAGTGCCGAGGACGGCCCAGGGCCCGAGGCGAGCGGCTTTCCCGTGAGGGCGCTGGGAGTCCTTGCGGGACACTCGCGGCGTGGGCAGGCCAGGAGGGCAGGTGGAGGCGAGGGCAGGGTGCATGTGCCGTCGCCAAGCAGCGACAAGCCGACAACCGCCCTTAACCGCCTTGCCAAAACCCTTTGCCCGTACCCGAGCGAAAACCTGGGCCGCAGCAAGCCCTGCAAATGCCACTCCCAACATGCGAGCCGGGGCCCTCTGCCGCCCTGGGCTTCGGCCGGTCCGACGCTCGCCACGCTGCCGGCACACGCTTTTCCCCATCGGGCCACCGCACCGCAGCCTGACTTGCTTAGACCCCACAGGAACCCCGACTTGGATTAAACTACTTGCTCAGCCGCGGCATCAGAGCACGTCCTCGTGCCAACCGCAGCCATGGCCTCGGCCTCGGCCCCGGGCGGCGAGCCTCCAGCAAGGCTCGATATTGCGCTATTGTTCACTACGCGAACGCTGCGTCTCGTGGCCTACGGGACCATCGGCGTTGTGCTGGCGCTTTTCCTCAATGCCGTCGGCCTGAGCGACCGCGAAATTGGGCTGCTGCTTTTTCTTACGCTAATCGGCGACTCGGCAGGTTAGATAAGTTTCGAAGCGCATGGCCGCTTCACGGGGTGGCGCATGGCACGTGTTAGTTCCGGAGCCCCCTCGCCCCTCCTCCCCCTTTCCTCCACACGCCCCACAGTCTCCCTCTTCGTCACGCGCCATGCCGACTCTCGGCGGCGCCTGTGGCTGGCCGGCTCCTGCCTGCTCATGGTCGGCTCGGGCGCTGTGTTCGGACTAGTGCGGCGGCCCTCCTTCCTGCTGCTGCTGGCGGCGGCCACCCTGGGCGTCATCTCGCCCTCCGGCAATGAGGTACGTGGGTGGAGACCTGAGGGCGGGGATAAGGTCTCCGGCAGGGCGGGTGGGGCTACCGTACCTGCCCTCGCGGTACGCAAGCATCCGGTAGCGCCGCCTGGCATGGGGTGAGGGGCCGGAGGCATGGGATTTGGAAAACCTGTACGTAATCCTGACGGTCCTCCCAGCAATCCAGCAACCCAGTGGGAGCCGAGGGGAGCTGGAGGGAGGGGGCAGGCAGCGGAAGGGGGAAGCGGTCGGTCTGCGCTGTTGGGTTCGTGGAGCGAGCTGCTAGTGGCGGCCACACACTCTGCTGCGTGCAGTGCTACGCCTGGCGGCGTGCGGGGGCAGCGGCCCCGAGAGCTCGGGTACAGGCGTGGGATCGGGTCTCAGGGGTCTATCTCAGGGGTAGGGTCAAGCGGTGGTCGGCGTCTGGGTAGTAGTGTGCCCTCGGCCCCCTTTCCACCCCACCCTCACCTCCTGCTCCACCCCGCGCGCTTCCTCCTCCTCACCCCACGAGCGTGTCGAAACACACACATGGGCTCCTTCCAGGTGGCGCTGGGCTTCGCTTCCGCACTGGCGCATCGAACCGCACTCCCTCTCCGCACGGCCGACGCGCCACTCTACCCTGGGGCGTGCTGTGCCGCGTGTGGGGTTCTGTTCTACCTAACACTGGAAAACACGCCCTCCCTTCCTTTCCCCGCCCTTTTTCCCCCAGGTGGGTCCCTTCCTGGCCCTGGAGCAGAGCATCCTGTCGGAGCTGGTCGGACCCGCGGCGCGCACCCACGTGTTTGCGTGGTGAGCCTGCTGAGCCCTGCCTGAGGGGAAAGGGCTCTGGTATGGTATGGTACGTATGCAGGTGATTGCAGCGCCTTCGTGGGCACACCGGCCCGCTCCCTGCTGCTTGGTTGATCCATCGCCATGATCATATGGTACATACCTATCATGGTGCCTGCCTGCCCGCCTCTCGCCTGGCAGGTACAACCTGGTGGGCTACAGCGCCACAGCACTGGGCTCGCTGGGCGCCGGCCATGCGCTGGCATGGGCGAGCCGCGCGTACGGCATCAGCGAGCTGGAGGGGTACCGCGCGGTGTTCTTGCAGGTACGTACGTGGGGTCGGTCGGTGGCCAACAGCTAGAGTTGTGCTTTTGGGTACTGGTGCATAGCATTGCTACCCAAAGCGGGGTGCTTGCCTGACGTCACGTGACGTGCGCTCCCTCCCCCCTGCCCTCGGGCCCCCGCCCCGCAGTACGCTATCGCGGGGCTGCTGCTGCTGGGCATCTTCCTGCTGCTGTCAGAGCGGGTGGGTCGTGCCGTGCAGAAGTCCCGTGGACATGTACTATGTAGTAGATCACGTGGACATGTACTGTGCAGTAAATCACGTCGACATGTACTGTGCAGTAAATCACGTCATGTACTGTGAAGTAGAGTATCCAGTAATTTTAGCTCGTACTAGCCCTGCAAGCATGACCCTGACAACCCTACCTGTAGCCATGTGTGCTGCTGTCGGGCCGCGTGGGTGGCGCCTGCGAGGGCAGGGATCATGAGGTCGGGGGGAGGGGCATGTACATTGGCGCGCATATGCCCAGACTGATCATGACATTCAATTATCTCACTCATTTTGCTCAGGAAATTGGTAATTCTACCCTACCTTGCAGGTTGAGCGGCCCGAGGCCCGCCGCAAGCCGCCGCCCAGCTCCGCCAGCTCCGTCGCCGCGGCAGCGGACGCGGAGGCCGGCCTTAGCGCTCCGCTGCTCCAACCGGGCCCCGACCAGCACTCCAACTCGGTCGCCGAGGATGCAGCCGATAACAGCCTTAAGCCGGAGGCGGCTGGCGGTGGCCCTGCCCCAGCCGCGACGCCTCCCTCCTCCGCCGCCGCTCCCGCACCGCCGGCCTCCACCTGCCCAGCCCCTGCCTCCTCCGCGGCCCCCACCGCCTCCTCCCCCTCCCTGGGCTACCTGGGCCTCAGCCCGCGCTCTCACGCCATCGTGAGCCACCTGGCGCTGCTGTGCTCGCTGGACTCGCTGGCGGGGGGCCTGGTGCCGGGCACGCTGCTGGCCTACTACTTCAACGTGAGCACGGGGGGCCGGCGTCGTCGCTTGTGGCCGATTTCGTAACCAAGCAAGTGTTGCGGTTAGTAGCGGGTTGTTCAGTGCTAGGGGGCTGTGAGCCTGGAGCGTGCTGGCCTGCCTGCCTGCCTGGCAAGCGGGCCGCGAGCCGGCTATCTATTGCTGAGGCATGCGCTTGCGGCCAAACGGCCTGGTGTGAGGCGGGGGTTGGGTGAGGGCTGCGGCGGGATGGCAGTGGGAGGCGAGAGCAGCCAGGCCGCCTGTGATGCCGCCCAGCCCCCGAGCGCCATCGGCGCGGCCCTTCCGCTGCTGCCAGGTCCGCCGCTGCGGCGTGAGCACGTGCCGCCTTCCAGGCAGGGCGGTGGCCCGGACTGCAAAATAGCCTGTAGTATGTGCAAGCAAAGACCTATGCAAAAACTGTCTAAAACGTGTACGTACCGAAGTGCTCGCCCGACCCCCCGCCAGGTACGCTACGGCGTGAGCACCGCCTACCTGGGCGGACTGCTGTTTGGAGCCAACATGCTGGCGGCCGTGTCCAGCCTGGCCTCAGGCTACGTGGCGGCCAGGTTCGGGCTGGTCAACACCATGGTGCGCCAGTACGGCAGGGTTGCCAATCTCCTTGCATACTGTGTACATCATATGTATGAGTCCAACGATGTTTTTTTAGCTAGCATCTTTGCAACTCCATGTTTTGGTTGGAAGTCAGCGCCACATGGTGCGCACCGCAGCGGACGGTTGTCTACTCTTGCCAACCTCCTGCTGCTGCTTGGCCCCCGCACGCACGCCCAACTGTCTGCCCCCTTACCGTCTGCTGCCGCCTCCGCCTCCCCCCCGCCCGCCCCGCCCCGCCCCGGGCCCCACACGGTGCAGGTGTTCACGCACCTGCCCTCCAACGTGCTCATGCTGCTGGTGCCGCTCATGCCCAACCTCACGTCCGCCACCGCCATGGTCTTTGCGCGCTACTCCATATCCCAGGTAAGCCCCAGAGCCTGCCATGCACATATACTCGACTCCCAGCTGCTGCATTCTTTTGACAGCCTGCTGCCGCGTGCCCAGCCGCTCCGGCTGCTGCAAAGGTAGCGGTGCTGCGGCGTGTTGTGGCGTGCTGTGGCGTGCTGTAAGCGATATGCTTGGTGGGGGCACTCCGTGACATCCGCGGACAGCTTTTGTGTCTTACACGTGCTGTGGCGTGTACCTCTCCATATTGCGCGTGAGTGGCTCCCATCCCGAAAGGAGGCAGCGTCGCGTGCAGGCTGCACCCTATCCCGGTAGGCCGCGCTCTCTCGCCCCTCATTCTCGCCTCCCTCTGTCCTTCTTCCCTCCCTCCGACCTCACCGCCACAGATGGACGTGGCCCCGCGCTCAGCCTATATCGCCGGCGTGGTGCGGCCGCAGGAGCTCACGGCGGCCATGGGGGTGGTCAACATCGCAAAGAGTGTGGGCGCGGCGTTCGGGCCGCTCATCACGGGCTGGCTGGCGCAGCAGGTGCGTGGGTCGTGGCCGTCAGGGAGGGAAGGGAGAAGAGGGTCGGAGGCAAGGGGGCGGCTGGCTGGGGGCTGTGCCGTGGGGCTATCTCCACAATGGAGCCAGCAGCGGGCTATGGGGAAGGCCGGTGTCGGTGATGTTGTCCAGGCAGTGGTCAAAGTAAGGGATTGCGTCGGGCTGCTCCGTCCCAAAAAGCACAGGGAGGGGGCAGACGGGAGAAGCCCGTCAGACAGCTGCCTGCTTACGGTGCCCTTGCCGCCCTTCACTCGTCCCACCGCTCCGCCTCACCAGGGCCTCTTCGACTGGGCCTTCTATGGCTGCGGCGGCGGCAAGATCGTGTACGACCTGTTGCTACTGTGGAGCTTCAGCCACATAAAGCCGGAGCACTAGCATTACGGTACAAGGCGATACCGTATGTATGGCGGTGTTACTAAGAGGCCCCTGCGGTACTTGGATTGAACAGCATTCAACCATTCGGAGGCACTCAGCGTTTGGAGGCGGCCGCCGACTTCAGAGGCGGTGCGCGGGCATGGTGGCCCTAAGCGTCTGACGGCAGCGACCGCGGCAGTCGTGGCGCACGACGCACGGCCCGGAACAGCGGCGGGCGAACGCGAATGTGTTGCTCGGGTCTAGGTGCTGTGTCGTCAGCGAGGGAGGGCGGGCCCCGCCTGCTGGCGTGCTGAGATGCATACGGAGCGAATGAAGAACTGAGGGGCTGTGGTGAGACACAAGGCTGCGTTGCTTGCTGCTCTGCTGCTGCCGTGCTAGCTAGCGGGGCTTTGCATGGAATGCAGTCCATCGGGACCGACCATGGGGCTTCTGCTGCGACACACATGCGTGCACAAGCTTACACGGCGCTGTGAGCGGTGGTGGTGCGTGGGTGGGGCGTCGGGAAACCAACGTCGTTGGGAGCAGGTAGGGGCACCGGTCGTCATGCGCACGTCCAGCGCGCAACAGCTGTTGTCTGTGCGTTTACAGGCCGCGCCGGCACGACGCCAGTGCCCATCCATTGCAGGCCCGCGCAAGCCGAGGCGGGGCCTAGGTCCTAGGAGCAGGGATGCCGTGCGCACTGATGTGTGGGGGCCCAGCCCTACTCCTCCTATTGGAGGCAGTGTAACGAATGTCTGTCTGTCTGGACCTCGCTCCTGGTCGGCCCGTGACTCCGTGTCACAATGTCACGGGACCTCTCAGCCTCTCATCAGCTCTCGCTCGCTTGACTGCTAAGCTACCGCTAGCTTGATCACTTACCAATAAGATGGACGCTACCGCAATAGATCTCTCCTCAAGCCAAGCCCAAACACAGGCTGGACGGCGCGCTCGATCTCTGTTGTCCTGCTGGTGGAGCGCCTGCGTGCATCGGCATGCGCCTTCCTGAATCCGCTCTATCTGTGCGATTGCGCACGGCCCATGCGGGGCCACCCTCCAAATAATGCCGTGCCTCGCTGCATACCCTGCTGTGGCCTGCTTCTCCTGCGGCTTGTGCCCCTCGCGCCTCGTGCCCTGCGTCTTATGCCTACGCTACTGCCAGATCACGGAGCGCACCTCTGCGCTAAATGTCAATCTTCAAACCACCCGATGCAACACGACCCCCAATGTGGGCGGAGCCCATACGGCCGGCTAGGACCGACCGGGACACCCCTGGGAGAACCCGTCAGGTTTATGCCCAATCGTACGGCACATCTGCCGCAAGCCCATTTGGGTGGCGTGGGTCGGCCAGCCGCGGTAAGCTAGAAACACACACTACTCCTACTACCGTGTGCCCCGGTTTCAAAGGCCGGGCGCCATCGTTCGCGGATGCACTCGGGAGCTCCGTTTCCACCGGAGCTCGGCATTCCTGTGGTCTCCTACGAGGTGCGCTCTCCTTGCGC
>BDDC01001661.1:0-17693 GCA_001662425.1 Chlamydomonas sphaeroides | reverse complement strand
CCCCCCCCCCCCCCCCAGGTGCCGCCGCACTGCATCCCCATCCACGCCAACGTCACCACCTTTGACTGGCCCAGCCTCTACAGCGTGGCCCAGTTCGACGCCATCATGATGGACCCGCCCTGGCAGGTGCGCCGCGGGATACCTTTACATAGCACATGTGTTCAAGTGTTAAGTTGAACAGAACCCCACACGCGGCACAGCACGCCCCGTAGCACATGTGTGTGTGCACCGCAGCTATGTATGGTTGCTGTGCGGCGCCATCATTGCCGGGGGGCCAGGGCGACACTACCACTGCCGGGGTCAGGGGCGGCGCCATCATTGCCCGGGGGCCAGGGGCGGCACCCCGTGTCGCGCCATCATGGTGAACCCGCCCGGGCAGCTGCGCAGCTCGGCGCCCTGGCTGGCTGGCCGGCTGGGTTGCACAGCGCTCGCAGTGTGACACAGGGTAACGCATCAGAGGGATGTGCGGCCCTGGGACCAGGGCCTGCGGCAGGGTGCGCCAGGGCCCGGCTAGCCCCATGGGCTCCTGTACGCGGCCCAAAGCGCCCGCTGCGCCCAGAGCTCGCGGAGGGCTAACCCATCAGGCTGCGCCGGCCGGCAACGCAGCCCGGAACTGACACGCTTTACCCCGGCTTTCTCCCCCAGCTCGCTACCGCCAACCCCACCCGCGGCGTGGCGCTGGGCTACAGCCAGCTGAACGACGACGCCATCAGCCGGCTGCCGGTGCCGGCGCTGCAGCGGGAGGGCGGGCTGCTGTTCGTGTGGGTCATCAACGCCAAGTACAAATGGACGCTGGACTTGTTTGACCGCTGGGGCTACAAGTGAGGGCTGCGGGAGGGAGAGGGGGAGGGAGGGCTGGGTCGCACCTGCGTATGGGGTGTGATACACCGGGTAGCTAGACAAGTGAGGGCTGGGGGAGGGAGGGAGGGCTGGGTCAGGGGCATGTACGACGACGCATCGCACCCAGCGTCGTACGTATTGTACACGGCGATGGCACGACAATGTGCGAGATCGCTAGATGATCGCGCGGCATCGGTCACGTCGTTGGGGGGCGGAGGGGCGCGCCAGCCCAGCGGGAGGGCGCGCTGGGTTGGCCGGAGGGGGGCGGAGGGGGCTCTGGGCCAACGAGGGTGATGCGCGCTCGGGGTAAGGGCCCGGCCTGCCCTGGGCGGCGGCAGGCGGGCCAGGCGGAATGCCGTGCAGCTGCGGCAGTGTGGGCAGGGGCATCGGAAGGGGCAGGGGCAGCGCCCCGGGACCAAGGGAGGGCGCATGCAATGTACCAGGCATGTTGCCTGCCCCCGGCCCCCAGCCTGGTGGATGAGGTGGTGTGGGTCAAGATGACGGTCATGGCCAAAACATGTACAGAATTTACCAACATGCAGAAGATGTGAAGTGAAGCAACACGCTGCGCCATGACCTCCCCTTTCCTCCCAGGCTGGTGGATGAGGTGGTGTGGGTGAAGATGACGGTCAACCGCAGGCTGGCCAAGAGCCACGGCTACTACCTGCAGCACGCCAAGGAGGTGGGCGGGGGCGGAGCGGTAGGGGGAAGTGAGGGGAAAGGTGGAGAGGTTGAGGGAGGGAGGGCTCGTGTGTGTTTTGGCAGGGGGCTGTCCCGGTCTTCCCTGCTGCCAGGCCAGGGAGCCCCGGTGAAACCCCAACCCACGGCCCCGCTCCCACCCCCTGCGGGTAGCGGGAAAGGGGGGGAGGGGGACAGGTGGCGGGAGGGAGTGCTCGTGTGGGATGTGGCAGGGGGCTGTCCAAGTCGTGCCTGCTGCCAGGCCAGGGCGCCCCGACACCATGCGTGGAACCCGTCCCGTTGCACCGCAATGCCCCGACACCAACCTCCGCAGGTGTGCCTGGTGGCCAAGAAGGGCAACCCGCCCTGCCTCTCCCACATCCGCTCCTCCGGCGGCGTGGGCAGCGACGTCATCTTCTCCGAGCGCCGCGGCCAGAGCCAGAAGCCCGAAGAGATCTACGAGCTGGTCGAGCAGCTGGTGCCCAACGGTGGGGACTACATAGGGTTACTGTGAAAAAATTACCGAACACATAGAGATGCTTGTGTCCAGTGTCCAGGAAACCTATTAGAACGTGAGGAGATGCACAAGCTGATCGAGCAGCTGGTGCCCAGCTGGGGGGAACTACAGCGCACATAGCTATCAGCGTAGAGATATTATGGATATCATGGCCCAAGAAACCCAAACAAACTTGTGGACATACACGAGCTAGTCGAGCAGCGGGTGCCCAGCGGTGAAAGGGGCGTGTGCACATCTACAACGTCGGCCAAGAGTTCGCCCATCATTGCGCGCCGTGACGCAGCCACCCTCGTGCGAGGTGCCCCCCTGCCAGCCATGTGCCAACGCGCCGCCCTCCTCCGCCCTCCTTCTCCCGCCCTCCCCCAAAGGCCGCTACCTGGAGATTTTCGCGCGCAAGAACAACCTGCGCGACTTCTGGGTGTCCGTGGGTGAGGCGCGCGCCCCGCCCGGCCGCACTGCGCCGTGCGTCGCCTTGCATGCCGCCGCCCGCGATGAGCACACGCCGGCTGCCGCACATGTTGACTGCTACGGCAGCATGCATGGGAAGACACCACATGCTGCACGGCTGCTTGGCGTCCGTGCACGCTGAAGCAACGGCACACCGTTTCGTCATTGCTAGCGGCTGGGTGGACCCCATCCTCTCACCTAGCAACAGCACACCGCCTGCCCCGCCTGCCCCGATCCCTTCTGCCAGTCAGGCAATGGAGGTCATGGGCACGGGCCTGGCCTCGCTAGACACATGCGTTTCGAGATAGTGCAACTCTTACATGAGTGCAACTCGTACATGAGTACGAATTCAACCTGCGCGCTCCACCCCACCGCAGGCAACGAGGTCACAGGCACAGGACTGCCCGAGGAGGACATCAAGGCGCTGCGGGAGCTGCAGTGCATCCCGGGGGCCGTGTACGGCAAAAACGGCGGCGGCGGCGGAGGGCCGGCGGGGACCAGCGGCGGCGGTGCGGCGGGGGCAGGCAGCGGCGGCGCAGCCCGGAAACCGCCGCTGCCCCTGGCGCCGTCGGCGCCGCGGCCGCCGCGCGCCGCCGCCAATGGCAGCACCGGCGGCGCCGCTGCCGCCGGCGCCGCGTCTGACCTCAGCCTTCGAGATGTCACGCTGCTAGACGAGGCCGGCGGCGCCGCCGACGCCGACGGCGACGCTGACATGGCTGACGGCGCCACCGCGGCGGCGCCACGGGACGTCGCGCCGACGCCGGAGCTGCACCGCACCGGCGGCGGCGGCGCCGCCGCCGCCGCCGACGCGCTGGCGCCGCCGTCGACGGGCCTCGGCAGCCTGGGGCTCAGCGGGCTGGTGGCCACGGGGCCGCGGCGCGGCGGCGGCGGGCGCGACAGCCTCGGCATCAGCGGCCTCAGCGGGCTGATGGGCGCGGGCCCAGGGCCGCTGGCGTTCGGGGAGGAGGTGGGCATGGAAGGGGACGTCGGGGAAGGCGGCCTGCTGTGAGGGCTGGGGGCGGGGTCGGCTCGAGACCTGGGGAAACGGTGCTCGTGGGCGGCGGCGGCCGCAACTGGCATGGGTGCCGGCGGAGCCGCTTGGGCTGGACGGGGCGCCACAGCACCGGGCTCGGGCCGGTTGCGACATGTGCCGTGCGTCAACCATGCCGTACGATGTGCCTCTGTGGGGCGGGGCGTGGGCCGGGCGGCGGCGGGGTTGTTTTGCCGTATGCTCGCAGTGGCGCTGCTGTGGTTGAGTTGCGGGTTGGGATTGGTGATGTGTGGCGGTGTGATGCGGCCGCGGCGCCGGGGCAGAGGGCGCAGCGAGGGCTCTCGGAGCGACGTGCAGGGCCCTCGGCGGTCCAGTGATAGGTTTGCAATGTAGCGCCTGCACGGGCCTGCGCGAGCGCGCGTCGGCGTTGGTGGAGGCGTGTGTGTTGCTGGGGTGCATAACCGGCATGTAGAGCCATGCAGTGGCCCGACGAGGTCGCATTGTGTCCTCAGCAGTACGATGCATGCGCCCTTGCACTGAAGTAGCGAGTGGAAGCCCTAGCCCATCATGGCAAAAAGCGACGGCGACGATTCGGCTTCTGCAACAGCCCGCGTCTGCTGTCCTGATTTAGCTGCATCTTGAAGCTTGGCGTACTGACTACTGTCGTGCGTCTTGTCGTCAAAGCGGCGGTTTCGGGTTTACATAACATCCTCGGGGCCGCCCTCTATGTGGGCAGCGAGTCACTTCAGCGCATGCAATTTGTTAAATCTGATAGCATAGCGGTGCCGCCGGCGTCCATGTGTAAAGGGCCAATGGCCTCGTCGATGGCGCGCGCAGCCGCGTTGCGGTACTTCTGTGACGTCCTTGACACAACCCGCACCACACAACAGAAGCTTAAAGTGCACATACAAGCTACATCGCCCAATTCCTTGTCCTTCCTCTAGCCTCCCTCTTCTCGCCGTCGTTTCAATTCCGTCGCGCCGGCACGATGGCCGACCCCAACCTCGAAAGGGCCGCCTCTACGGAATTTCTCACGCAGGAGGATCTCTTCGACCTGCTTGGATCAAAACCGTCCGCGCCTGAGCGGCCCACGACGCCTCCAGCCCGCACGCCGATGGGCCCGACGGACAACGGCGTTCCTGACGCAGGCTCAAGCTTCATCAGCAGCATGTCGTGCACACGTATAGATGACACATTCCATCGCGAGTCGCTGCCAGCGCCAAGGCCGCTGCGCGTCGGCCGGAGGCCGGTTAAGTGCGGCAGCATGTCGACCGTCGAGGAGCTGGAGCACTGCATCGCGCAGACGCCGCCAGGCTCGCTGGACGCCTGGCTCGCCGCAAAGGCGTCGTTCCTGCTCCAGGTGTGCCCGTTGATGCACCAACACCCACGCCGGCGCCGGCGCCCTCAATTGCGGGGGTCCTGCACGCGCGTCGGATTCGCCGATGACAGCTGGCCCTCCTCCTTGCCGGCTCCTGTCCGCAGCGGCTCGCGGATGACGCGCAGACCTGCCGCAACTGCTCGCCACAGCCCCGTATCTGCGCGGCACACAAACCTTCCCAGCCGACATTCACGCAACACACAGCCGAGCCCATCATGCTCGGCGCCGCGGCGGCCGCCGCCGACCAGCCCCTGGGCGCAGGCCCCGCGGACGTCGCCGCCGCCGCCGCCCCCGATGGCGACGGCGCCGCCGTGCTGGCGCGCACCGCCGTCCCCGGGCCGGCCCCATCCGACGCCAGCGGCCGCCGCAGCCCGCCGCACCCCTGCTCCCTGCTACCGCCGCCGCCCCTAGCATCCCGGGCCGCCTCCTCCTCGCCGCCGCCGCTCTCCGCCGCCCGCCCGTCCAGCCCGCCGCCACCGCCGCGCCTGCGCCTGCCCAGCCCCAGCTTCGCCTTCGACAACAGCTCCTCCGACAGCGCCTCATCCCGACCCACATCCCTCCTCATCCACGCCGCCGCTCGCCCCTCCGGCTCCAGCCCAAGCCCCTGCCCTCGCGCCGCCTCCTCGCCCCGCCTGCCCCACCACACGCAAAGCCCGCCCCGGCCGAGCCTAGTGCCCAGCCCCCAACGGCCGCCGTCGCTGCGCGCCACATCACCGGACAGGCCTTCAACGGCAACGGCGGCGGCGCCGCCGCCGGGCTGCAGCCCTGCGGCGTCGCCGTGGCCGCGGCCGCACGACAGCGAGCTGGCCTGGGGCGGCCGCGGCTCTGGCTGCTGTGATGGCGCTGGCGGCCTTCCAGTGGAGGACTCGGCGTTGTGCTCAGTGGGCCACGAGCTGCCGCGGCGACAGCAGCCGTCGAGGCAACGGCACAAGCTGGCGCCGGCGCGCGGTGCCGTGGCGGCGTGCCGGCCGCCGCCGGCGCCTCGCAGCGTCAGCGGCGCCGGCGCCGGCGCCGGACGCGCCAGCGCAGCTGGGCGAGCTGGGGCATCGACAGTCAACACTTCCCGCCAGTCCACACACGGTAAGCACCCAGAGGCTGTGCTACTGCCGTAGTCGCCGTTGCTTGACCGGCAATGATGGGCCCCTTCAGAGGACTTGTTGTGTTGCGCCCCTCGCTCTGACCTCCCCGCCCCCGCCCCTGTGCCCGCCCCGTTCGCAGCCGCGCCGCTGCCGCCGCCGGCCTTCAAGCACAGCGCGGCCGACCCCCCGCTGCACCCAGCCTACGTGAACGTGGCACGATCCGGGCCCGCAGCCGCGGTGTCGCCTCCGCCGGCGCCGCTGCCGTCGATCGCAGCTGCGCCGCCGACGCCGCAGCCGGCAACCGCGGCAGCGGCGGCGGCGCCGCCACGCCCGGCCAGCAGCGGCGCCGCCGCGCCGCCGCCATGCCCGCCGCCGCGACCGCTCTCGCCACCGCACCCCTGCACATTGATCCTCACGCCGCGGGACATCAGCGGCCGTACGGCAGCCGCCGCCAGCAGCTGGCGCCCGCCGCCGACTCCATCGCCGCCGCCGCCAGCCGCCACCGCCGCCACATCAGTCTGTGACCTGTCGTACGGCCGCGGTGCCGTGCCGTCGTACCTCGATCACGAGCTGCCGGACGGGTCCGTACACGGCGGCCGGCTGCGGTACAACTGCCACTGCGGCGGCGGTTGCAGCCCCAGCGCCGGGGACCGCGGAATGTCCTGCGGAGCTCGCGCCTCCGGCAGAGGCCAGCAGGAGCTGGCGACGGTGGCGGAGGTGGAGGCGGATGAGCCGTCGCTGGCGCTCCGCTGCCGCAGCTTCGAGCTGCCAACGATCCGCACCGACCTCGGCTGCGGTGGCGAGTGGAGGCCAGCGGCGGCGGCGGTAGCCCTGGCGGCGGCGTGCTGTTCCAGTAGCGGCGGCGGCGCCGCCGCCGCCAGCGGCGGAGACGACCAGCTCAGCGGCGAGGAGGTGGCGGCGGCGCTGCGTCAGGCGTCGGCGGCGGCGCTCGCCCTGGCGCTAGCGGCTCGCCTGCTGCTGCCGCGGCCACGCGGCGGAGGCCACGCCGCCGCTGCGCTGGCAGGCCTGTTGGCGGTGACGGTAGCGACGGCGCTGGCGGCGCTGGCGGCCGTTGGCTGGGGCGTCCGCTGCCTGGCGGCGGAGGTGGCGGCCGGCTGCGGTGCCGCCGCCGCGGCCGTAGCGCCCAGGCGCTGGGGCGCGGCAGCAGGCGAGTGCAGGCGCGCCGGCTAGGCCGTGCGCCTGGCTTACGCCCGGCCCACGCACCGCTCTGTCTCCGTCTCATCTATCTACGCATGCGCAACCATGTCTGATACCTGGCTGCATGAGTGGGGAGGCTGCTGCGACTACGGTGTTATACTTGCCGCGACCGCGGGTTGGCGAGCCTAGCGCGGCCGGTAGATAGCGCCAAGAGTGCGCTCGCGAGCGGGCAGGCCCCTGGTCATTGAAACTTTCTTGGATGGAACCTACAACAATACTTAATTGCTGCATGCCTGCTAGATAACACTGCTGGCACCCGGCCGCTAGTCCGCCGCCTAGCGGAGTTTGCATGACGTCAGCGTTGCTAGCACACCCAGCAGGTGTGTGACCCTGCACAGCAGCACAGCCGGCGGGGCTGCGCACGCCTGCTTGGTCGCTTGGGTGGGGCTCGCCGGGAGGTGTGGGCCCTTCCACAGTCCACACGCGAGGCAACCAAGGATGAGCGCACCGCCGGTGGCAGGCCCCGGTACTGGCCACGTGCCAAACGTGGCAGATCATTGACCTGGGGCGTGCTGTGCGCTGTGCTGCGCTATCCTGTGCTGTGATGCTGAGGACTGCATGCCTGGATGGCTTGGGGCCCGCGCGGCGCTCGTGCCAACATGCTCCCTGCCTGTACTGCGGTGTCGTCCTTCCCTTTGAATGTGCGCACCGGCTTGTGCCCATGCCGTCGTCAGCTTGGCGGCATGGCGCCGTTCTGGGCAGCCTACCTGCTTTCGTGGGCAGTACGGGGCAGGGCGCGCGGCCGTGAGACCTCGCTCGCTCGAACACCAAGCAACCACATGAAGCCGAACGAACATTGGCTCTGTGGATCGATCGATGGTCAGCGCGCACGCACGTGGGGTTTGTGCCCGGCAGCCGACCACCAGCTATCCGCCGGCGTGGCCGGCGGCCGCGCTGCAATGCTTTTGTGGGAGATAGCGGTGCGTCGTGTATACGGGTCTACGGGACCGGCTGAGCGCCGCGGTGCCCGACATGTGTGTGTGTGTGTCGCGGCCAGGGCGGCCGGGCGCGGTGAGCAGGTGGCGGCGGGACCTGCTGCAGGTCTGCCTGGCCTGCCGGGAGCGCTCGCTGCGTGCGGCGCGCTGGTGTGCACGGCGGCGTACCGGTACTGCGAGCGAGGAGCTGGATGGGACTTTCAAGGATGAACCGGCGTGGGGTAGGTGCATTGCGGCCGCCTGTCCGGGAGCCGACGGCGGGCGTGCGTGCTGGATGGGGCCGCGCGGTCAACCGGGCGAGCGGGCACCGGGCATTCGTTCCGTGCGAGCCGGGCGTGCTGTGTGGATATGTGCAGTGTGGCCGCAGCTTTGCGCTCGCTTTTTATTGTTTGGAGGCTTGAGCGCAGGGCGCACGTACGGGCGTTCGTTGTTGATCGCGCTCCGACTTCCTAGTCGGCCCCGCCGGGCCGGCGCTCTAGTGATGAACATTGCAACGGATTGCCCCGTATCGGGAGCGAGGCATGGCGTTGATAAAAGTGCGAACTCTTGGGGGCATGAATATGAACGGCGGGTGCCGTAAGCAACAAAGCGCTGCACGTACGGCTGCGAGCCTGCGGCTGCATCTCCAGACCAGACCAGACCCAGCACCCCAGAGCGCGCGCAGAGCCGGAGCGTGACACCTGCCTAGCCTCCGTCCGAAAGCCCCGGCCAAGATGCCTCCCGGCCCCGGCGCAGGCCGCCACGCTCGTCCAGAGGGGTGGAGCGGCCTGCTAGCTAGCGAGCCACTCCGAACACGGCTGGTGCAGTGCACGACTCGTAGCGGCTGCCCAGCAGCATCGTCCAGTGGGCGGGTAAGCGTCCAGCCCGCGTCTTGCTTGGCAAGTACGTCCGGCGGTACAAATGCAACCAGCAGACGCCGGACCCAGACGACACGTGTTATCCTGGAACCGCCAGGCATGCGTACAGCGCGTCCGGCCGACCGACGCCGCACCGCTGACAAGACGTCCGCGAGCGCCCCCATTGGACCCAACACCGCGTCCAATCCGCACCCCAGACCGGATGGATGTCCTAACCAACGGACAGCCGACAACGGATCACCACAGAGGGCACAGCTTATCGCCGCCGCCATGCTGCCTGCCTCGCCCCACACCTCGTTAGCTTGGCGCGTGGACCCCGCCGCAGGAGTGTCCAACACACGCGCCAACAGCCTTCATAATCACATGTGCTACCGGTACAACATGAGCTGGCAACAGCCCGACGTGTGCCGCGGCTGTGCTACATTGGCTTAGACACATGGTACAGTCCGCGCCGCGGCGCCCGATTGGGATGCAGCCACGACTCTCACTCCTCTTGTGTCGAGGCACGCTGGGCGCTCGAAGCCACGACCGCACTCCACACGCACCCTGCCTGTGCCATGTCCCCCGGGCCGCCAACGAATGAAGCGCCGTGACCCACGGGACTCGCATACACCTGGGCCTCTCTACAGCGCGCAGCGCTCGGCCCCGTGCCATCGGCCCCTCACAGCACCACGCAGGCACCTGCTGGCGTGCAGCGGCACGAACTGCAGCAACCCGGCCAGATGACCTGGCGCGGGCCCGCCCCGCTGCCGCCCCTACCATGCCGCGTCAGCGTCGCAGACACCCCGGCCGACATCCCAACGGCGCCAGGCGAAGAAGAATACGGGGATGCGCATGTACACACTCACACACGGCACGCAATGTCGGTGCCTCCGTGCGTGCTCGTGGCCGCAGGCTGCAGGCGAGCAAGGCCTTGGGCTAGCAGCCATCCCATCCACCACCGTGCGGGGCCGGCAGCTCACGCTGACAGCCAGCTTCGCCAACCTCGCTGGGCGAGGAATATTACAAAGAGCCCAGTGCTCAGGCCTTTAGAGTACATGCCCGCGCGGGCACGCCAATCCATACGGTATTTTAGCAGCGCGTCAGCCGGTCAGGCTGCAACCATCTGCGGCTTGGCCTCAGCCACGACGGCCGCGGGTGCGCCGCTGTCGCCGGCCGCCATGGCCGCGGGCGCGCCCGACGGCGCCGCCGGCGTCGCGGCGGCGGCGGCAGTGGGGTTGGGCCACACGCCCAGGAACTCCTCGGTCCTGTACGACAGATAGTCACCAATGTACGACGCCTGGTCGTCCAGGAAGAGCTGCTTAGTGATGCCTGAGTGCGCGGAAACAGGGATGGCGTGGGTGAGGGGGATTACGCGGAGTTTCGTGGCACACGGGGTTGATGCTGGGAGGAGGGTACAGCAGGCAACGGCACAGGCACTGGCGCAGGGCACACACGCACACACTAGCCGTACGTGCAACACGCGCCGTACGAGGTTGTCGTTCGTACCCGTGACGAGCTTGTTCATGGCGTACTTCATGCCGGACAGGGCGCTGGCCGACAGCCCCAGGCTGAGCAGGGCCGAGTAGTTGTAGGCAAACACACCGCGCAGGTAGGAGGCCGTGCCGGGGACCTGGGCAAGGGGCGGGCAGGAGGGTGGGGACGGAACGCGTGGGGCAGGGGTTCGGGTCACTGGAATGCTGGCTGCATAGCTTGCGCCGGCATGGCTTCAGGGTGGGATCACACGTGGCGAGGGTGTCGGCAACCACACGCGTGCTCAACCCCCTCCCGCCCGCTCGCCGCCTTTTGGCATGTGCTGGAAGGTGGGCCCACGGCTTACGAGCGCATTCTAGTGGTAAAATGATCATGAAGTATAGAAAGTACATGACATATGTACGCTCCGTATTGCGTCGGCCCTCACCTTGGGCGTGTACTCGAAGGCGGGCCCCAGGTAGGGGTGTGCGTCCAGCAGCGGGTTGCGGGCGGCGGGGTCTGCGGGCGTGTAGCGGTCGGCCCAGGTGGCGATGTGGGGCGCCAGCAGCGCCAGCTCGGGCCGCAGCCGCGTGTCTGTGATCAGGCCGGTGCTGCGGGCGGGGGGAGCGGGAGGGGAAGGACGGGAGGGGAGGGGAGGGGAGGGGGTGAGGCGCGGGGAAGGCATGAGGGGCGGATGGTGCAAGACGCGAGGCCGGCGGGAGTGCGCCAAGGGGCAGCAGCCTGTCGTGTGGTTGCCGCACGACTGTCGTACGGTTGCCGTACCTGACGATGAGGAAGTCGAACAGGTCCGAGCCCTTGGGCGTCGTCACGCGGACCTGCAGCGAGCGCAGGCGCAGCGATAGCAGATCAGCCCCGAGAACCCCAGCGATTCGATCTTGCCCGAATGCCTTTACTCCCGCCTCCCCAGGCTCACACACGCCCCGGGCACCGCACCTGGTCTCCCTCCAGCGCCAGGCCCTCCCAGGGCGCGCCCGTGTGCAAGTGGAAGTTGGGGAAGCGCGCGGCGCGGTTGAATGTGTCGTTTGTGGGCGGCTGGTTGAAAGAGACGAAGAAGGACATGCCCGCGTACTTGGTGGCGTCGTCCAGGTCGGCAAAGTGGCGCAGGAAGCTGAGGAAGGTGCAGGTGGCGAGGGAGGGCGAGGCGGGGAGGTGCGAGGCACGTCAGGCGCAACGTCACACGCTGTAGGAGACGAACCGGCGAAGACGCGGCCGAAGATCGATAATCGCGTCCCAAGCGTGCTGGGATTGTGGGCACTGGCGTGCTGCTGCCCAAGGCGAGGCGGCGCAGCCGAGGTGGGGCAGGCACGAACCCTAGGCACAACCGCTAAACCCAGCCCGACCCGCTCACCCCGCGTACTCCATGTGCCGGATGGGGTTGATGCGCGGCAGCTCCTGCCGCCGCACAAACACGTGCGCCTCGCCCAGCCCCCGCTCCAGGCCGTACTGCGCGTTGTCAAAGGCGGACGCGCCGCCGCCCAGCAGCGCCACTCGCTTGCCGCGCAGGGCCTCCCTGTGGGCCGGGGGGGGAAGGGGTGGAAGTGACAGCGGTGAGGCATCCATGCAACGGATTGGGGCGAAGGCCTCAAGGCTGCAGCAGGCTGAGGCAGCCAGGCCCCGAAGGCACGCGCTGGCGGATTGTCAGGTGCGGAAGAAGGTGGAGCCTGGAGCCATCAATCGCTCTAGGGAGCGCGCTCCCTCCCTGCCTTCCTCCCCTCTCCCTCCCCGCCACCTCACCAGTCGATGCTCTCCGATGTGTGCACGTACTTGTGGCGCGGCACGCTGGCCTTGATGAGCTCCGGCACGTGCCACTCGCCGCCTCCCTGGATGCCGGTGGCCAGCACCACCTTGCGAGCAAGCAGCCGCTCGGCAGCCGCCGCGGGGTCCGAGGGGCGCCGCAGCGACAGCTCAAACAGCGTGCCGGAGCCGGCCTGCTTGCAGAGTCGACAGAGAGGCAGGGGGCGGCAATGACGTGTGTGGACATGCGGACGCGGTTCGGCCCCGGCGAGGAGGCGGTGGGGTCAATAGGAGCAACGAGGGGCGCTGCGAGCGAGGGTCCCCACACGACGGGGCTCGCCATGCTGCTCCCCCCATGCACGCTCACGCTCGCGAACGCACAAGCGCGCAGACGGCACCGCACGCGGTGCCGCACCTGCTCCTCCAGCGGTGTGACGAGCTGCAGCCAGCGCCAGACTCGCCCACCCCAGACACTTCCCATCACATACAAACCCCCCACCCGAACATGTCCCCAACACAGGACCCCTCATTCGCCCCTGGCAACCACACGCGATGCCGCACCTGCTCCTCCAGCGGCGTTATGAGCTCCAGCCGCGCGTCGTTGCGCACCGGAAGCGCCAGCACGGCGCGGTACCAGGTCAGGTAGTCCATCCACTCGCCGCGGGGGATCTTGTCCAGGGCGGCCCACGCGTCCTTGCCGTACTTGGCCTGGGGTGAAGGGCGATAGCGGTAGGGGAAAGAAGGCAGGAGTGCGGGAAGGCGGAAGGCGGGGGAAGCGGTCAGAGGAGGGCGGGCGGCAAGGAGCGCGGCGAGGAGCAGGGGAGGGGCGGCCGGGGTGGCGGCGCGGGTGTGCCGTACACCCCCGTGCCGTACCTCAAAGTACGACTGGAAGGTGAGCGCGGGCACGCCCAGGTCGGGGCCTGTAATGACAGGAGTGGTGTACGGCAGGGGCCGGTCACGCGGGCGGCGAGCAGGCGGGCAAGGAATGGGCGGGCAACGAGCCGAAGCAAAACAGCACGCACTGGGCCTGCCGCGACAGGCCAACAGCCGCAGGGCTCGACGCGTCGACGGGCCATGAAGCTCGCAGCCTCACCTGTGAGGGCCTTGTTGGTGCGGAGCGTGACCATGCGGGCGTACGTCACCCTGTTGGAGGGGGCGGGCGGGAGGGGTTACGCGGCGTGGGAGGAAAGCATGCGGCCGGCCAGGCAGCAACGCAGCCGGCGGCGGCGGCGGTGACGATGTTGCGGCAATTCAAGCGACGGCGCGCTGCCTCACCAGGGACCCTCCTGTCCTGGCTGGTTCTCGTCCAGGACGAGCACGTTGGTCACGTTCTCGCGGATGAGCCCGAAGGCGGTGGTCAAGCCACACTGAGAGGGGCCAGAGGACCAGACATACGGAGTTGGATCGGCTGATCGTGGCGTGGAGACCAGGCATCTCAACGTCCTCGTCAAGCACAGCGCGAGTGAGTGCACGTGAGATGCGTCAAGCGCTAGAGGTCTGCAATTGCAGCATGCTGGCGCTTACTTGGCCCCCGCCGACGATGACCACATCGTAGACCGGCTCGCCGGCCGGGCCGACGTGCTCCTTCACCCAGGGCCGACCAGGGTACGCGAGCTTCACAAGGCTATCCTTCACCTCCACCTCCAGCTTGTGCAGGCCGAGAGCGCTCGGCGTCGTGGTGGGGCCGCACATGCTTCTTCGCAACAATTAACAACCACGAGCGGGGGGACGCCAATGTTGCGTAGCTTGCTTGAGTGACCGTTGCTGCGACGACAGGACTTGGACTATCGGAAATGCATGAAGTCTGTTAAGTAGCGCGAGGTCCTGCATCCCGCGATGATCCGGGCCCCGTACCGTCCCCCGGTACACCACATGGGACATGTGTTAAGCCCTTCGACGTTCGCTTCCAGGACTACGCAACATGTATTGCAGCTTTGTGCATCGTGCTCAGCGCGAGCATGGCGCGGTAATTTTGCATTACGGTAGCTGGATAAGGAGCACCTTTCGAACGGACACTTTCCTAACTCATGGAACCTAATGCACCGCAAGCTCGTCCCTCCTATCTTGCAGAAGGCCAGCTAACATGAGTGAGTGCCTTGGTGGGTTTGACGGTGGGCAACACGGGGCATCCGCACGGACATCCTGACGTACCGGAACTGGTCCTGCACCGTGACACAAGCGCAGAAGCACGTGAAGCAGAATACGCCTGCCGAGCAACGACCTGCCTGCACCGTGGCCGTGAACGCCGTACCCAAGGATGTGGTCCATGGCCGCCCTGCCTTCTTCTTTGCCGTCTTCCCTGCCCATGCATGCTCTCCCGTTTGTCCTCCCGTTCATGAGCGAGCCCCTTCCGGCCATCCTAGGCTTTCAATACACCTGCGCTGAGCGATCAACTAACGCACCTTCACCAGCCGTATAAGTTTCGTGCACAACATGGCTGCGTCTCCCAGAAACCCGGAGCAGGCGGCTGCAGGCGGCGCCCTCCCATGTGCGCCCCGCTCCGAGCGGGCCGTCAGGACAGGCCTGCCGTCGCCGCTCTGGCACTCGCGCACGAGCCGCGTAGCGGCAAGATCGATCGAAGGTACACAAAAGGCATTATCGCGAATGCGGGGTCGCACTTGAGTGGTTGGTCGGGGGTCGGCGGGGATTCGTGATGCTAGGGCATGGTTTGACACGCAGCGCCCACCTCTCTGGCGCCACTCGGGAGTGACACTGACACGCGCTGCACCACCTTGATGAAGCATAGCGCTACTAGCACAATGCTCGGATGACACTGACAACGCTGGCGAATAGCGTCGAGCTTACGCATCTGGCGTTGTGTCAACCGAGTAGCTATCGCCACTCCGTGATATCAGTAATGGATAAATAGCAGGTGTTCAAGTCGCTGCAGTTCGTGTCAGCCGAGAACCGCATGCGCATGCGGAATGTCGGCCAGCTTAGTTACCTCGCGACTTGGTAGCTGACGTCTTAACTTGCAGCTCGGCGCAGCGCTTGAGCTGAGGAGCACATCGTTGGCGATGTCTGACCGCTCGCCATCAATGGCGTGCGGTTCCCCGGTTGCAGCGTATGAGTCGCTCAGCCCCTCGCGCACCCGCAGGCGCGACGACCGACAAGGTCGCCGCGCTACGGTGCTTGCCATACTAGCAGCGATCTGCAACGTGACAACAACTGGCGTCGCCATGGCCGCTCAGGTGCCTGCTGCGCATTGGCGCGGCAGTAGGCCGCCAATGGGGCTGCCTAGGCCGCGCAAGCATGAGCCCACCGTGAACATACGCAGCCCTCCACCCCGCCGCAGCGGTCTGCCGCTGAAGGCGAATTGCCGCAGCTGCAGCCGTCGGCGGGCCCCACGCCACAGCCTAGCCCGGGCCCGCGCTCCTCCCTCCTGGACGAGGGCCTGCCGCCGCCCAACTTTGTGCTCATCATGACTGACGACCAGGACGATGTGCTCAACAGCACGCACCCGCGCTACATGCCCGCACTCAACCGCCTGGTCGGCGACCGGTGAGCAGGGGCGCAGCCGCGGCGCCATGGGCGCAGCGGGGGCTCGGGTGGCTGGCCTGGCCCACACCTTTTCCGGCCTGCTTCCTGGCCCTCGCTGCCCCCTTGTCCCTCGTCCGGAGGCTGGAGCCCAGCCCCCTCCGCCGCCTGCCTGCCTGCTTCCTAAACCCTGTCCCTTCCCCTCCCCGCCCCCTCCCATCTCCAGCGGCATCCGCTTCGCCAACACGCTCGTGTCCACCTCGGTCTGCTGCCCCGCGCGCGTGTCGGCGCTGACGGGGCGGCTAGCGCACTGCACCAACGTGACCGCAAACTGGGCGCCCGCGGGTGGGTGGGTGGCAGCGGTAGAGGGGACAAGGAGTGGGCGTGAGAGGAAAGGGGCGGAGAAGGAGTGGGCGTGAGAGGAAAGGGGCGGGGAGACCGGCGTCTGGGCAGGGGCCTGCCACACCGCTGGGGGTTTCCCTGCATGCGGGGATCCGTCGCACGGGGGTGGCGGCAGGGGAGTCCATCCGGGCTCTCCGGCACGGGGGCTCATGCACGCACGCAACGCGTGCTGCTGCGGCTGCTCTCCTGGCGGAGAGTGGGCGCTGAGGGAGAGGCGCGGGGGGAAAGGCGTCGGGGGTTCCTGACTGGGCGTAGGAAGGGCGTTGCCAACGCACGGCCATGTCCCAGGATGCGGGCGCCCCGTGCAGCGTTGGCGGCTGGTCCGTCCGCCCCTCGCGTCCCTCACGCTAGATCCGGTCTGGTCTGCATTTCATCCCCACGCCCTTTGCACGCCCCCCCCCAAGCCCCCCCGCCACCTTCGGCTCCAGGCGCCTGGGCCACGTGCTGCTGTTGCGCCCGTCCTGCGGCCCATGTCGTGCAGGCGCCTGGGCCAAGTTTGCGCAGCTCAAGATCGATGACGACTGGCTACCCGGCTGGCTGCAGGCGGCCGGCTACAGGTGCGGCCGGCTTGTTAGGATAGTTGAGGGCCTAGCTAGCTAGGTTGAAACAGGCCACCGGCACTGAGGAGCAGTCCAGACGAGGGTGGGGGGGCAGGAGGAGGCATGCTGCCGGGCTGGCTGCAGGCGGCCGGCTGCAGGTGCGCAGGCCACAGTCCCATGGGGTTGCACAGCAGACCCACACACAGGGCAGCACGAGCCGCAGCACACAGCATGCACCAGGCACAGCATGGCGCAACTCTCGCCGCATGGCGTGAGCGTCTGTCGCTGCGCGTGCTCCTCCCGCTCTTCCCCCTCCTCTACCGGCACCCCCGGCAGGACCACCCTCGTGGGCAAGCTGCTCAACGGCTTCAACGTAAGCGAGCGCGATCATGCCCATGGCGTGCGTCTGTTTGCCGAGCATATGGTAGTCGAGCAATTGCAAGGTGTAGCGGAAGCATCACGCCGGCCGCCATCCGCCGCCGCTTCTTCCCCTGCCCATCCCGGCTTCCCTCCCGCCCTTCACGACCTCGCCAGCCCAACGCTGCCAGCGCCAACCTCAGCATGCTGCGCTGGCACACGCGGCACACGCGCTCAGCGGCAGCATGGTCACACCTCCCTCCCTCCCCTCGTTACCTCCCCCCTTCCTACCTTTCCCCCTTCCCTTCCTCACTTCCCTCCCCATTCCCCTTCCCCTTGCTCCTCGTCAGCCCAAGGTCGTGGACGCCGGTCGCTGCGTCAAGGGCTGGGACACGCTGGAGGCGCTCACTAAGAACACCTACAACCTGTACGACAGCTACTGGTCGCTAAACTGCGGCCCCGAGACCTCGCTGGGCGCGGGGCGCTACCAGACCGACGACCTGCGCGACAAGGCGCTGTCGTACATCGAGTGAGTACGTATGGTGTACGACATGGTTAAAAAATACGGCATACGATAGGCAGCGCGCGCCGGAGCGCCGGCGCCCGGGGCCGGGGCCGGGGAGGCAGGGGCGGGGGCTGGAGCCGGCCGGGGAACCGCGGGGCTTCACGGCCGCCCTGCAGCCGCGCCACGCCCACCATCGTGCCTTGCCCTTGCCCTTGCCCTTGCCCTTGCCCTTGCCCTTGCCCTTGCCCTTGCCCTTGCCCTTGCCC
>BDDC01001660.1:0-22148 GCA_001662425.1 Chlamydomonas sphaeroides | reverse complement strand
ATATCGATGAATTCACGTTTTCGCAGGTTACAGATACTCCTTTTGTGACTTCGTTCTAGTTTATCATAGCCATGTGTGCTGAGGGTTGTCCTGCTGTGGGTGTTTGTGATGGATGTCGGTACGGCTGTTTGTTTGCGGTTGACTCCTCATGAGCTGCCAGTTTGTTTCGCCGGGCCAGGGCCAGAGCATCACCGTGGCCTTCCACCCCAAGAGGTGCCTCCTGTTCCGCCCATCCATCCCCGACACCTTTCGTTGTTGGTTGGGAACGCAAGGCGTACCGGTACTTTGGTCGGTGCGGGCGTCCACGTGCTGCGTGTCTCAGGCTCTCAGGTCTCAGCTGGTGCACACCAGTGGCGCTGTGGGTCACGACTGCGGCGGCACCAGTTGACCGCGACGCAATGCGGCTCGCCCGGTACCCGGTATGAGCTCCGGGGTCCTAATTCAGTTCTTACACGAGGCAAGGCCGTCACAACATGGCCCGGTTTGGCCCCAAATCGGTTCGCTGGCCAACGGCAGCCCAGGCGGCCGCGGCGGCACCGCTGCACTGCCGCCCGAAGCGGCACACATCAGGAGGTTCACACCACAGCCAGCGACGGGCTATAGGCGGCCCCCAAGCCCCCTCAGCTGAGAATAAGAATCCACCGCTCGACGCTCCTCTGCATCACCGCTGCCAACCCCTTACTGGGGTGCAGCACACACGGGGCTTACCCTCACACGCGTAGTTCTCTCCCCACGCGGCCAGCACCCCTCCCCGGTTCCTCGTCACTCACATCATCAGCACTCACAAGCGCCACCGACGACGACACGAGACAAAGAAACATCACAACAAACAGCGCGAACGCGGCGCATGCATAACCATCTTCGCGCAAACGGTCGCCCGCCAAACGACCAACCGCTCCATCAACCGACCAACCCGATGCAAGTGCCAGCAGCATCGCCGCCGCCGCCGCCGTCACAGCTCGCCACGGCTGCCGCCGCTGCGCTCCTGATCCCCACCACCACACACACCGCCGCACACCACCGCCACCCTCACGCGCACACAAGCGCACTCACAGCGGGTGCTCACAAGACTTCAACCAAGCGTACCAAGCGCACCCCTCTCCACCATGCCCTCTCTGGCCCTGGGCCGCTGCACACGCGCGGTGCGACACGTCTGCCCTACACGCAACCCTGCCCTCGCCGCTGCAGCACGCTGCCGCTCCCGCGCTCTGCGAGGATGAATACCACGTGGCGCCGTACCGCGCCCACCAGCGTACGGCGCCCGCCATAGCCTAACACCCTTCGTCCTCCCCGTCACGGCCCCTAACCAATCCGCCTGCAGCCACGGCAGCGCCCAGAGGAGCTCCACCCCTCCATAGCCCCCTCACGTCACAGCCTAATAACGCCCAAACCGATTGTCAGGAGGCACGCCTGACCCGCCACCACTTACTCTCCTAGACCACTCAGGCGAGGCCCCGCCAACATACGCACACCTCTGACACCCAACACACCACACCGACCCTACCTGCCTCGCTCCCTCCCTCATGCCTCCATCAGCGCGCCCACCCCCATCATGCGGTCCACGGTGCCGCCCAGCCTGTGCGTTGACAAGGGGCGGGGGCGGACCAAGGAGCGGCCTGGGTCAGGCGCGGCGGTGGGCTGTTATGGGACCCCTCCCGCAGGCCCTGCCCCCACCCCAGCCCATGTGGCCCCAAGCACACCCAGCCTTGGTCTGCCGCCCACCTGCCGGGGCGAGGTCACCCACGCCCCTTGCGCCTGCCATGAGCAACCATCCCCACCCTCCACCCCCGCCACCCTCCACATCCCGCCACATGGCCCGCGAGCCCACCCAGGGGTATTCCCCCTCCCACCACCCCTCCTCCCGAAGCCCCAACCAGCCCGCGCGCACCTGTCGGCAAAGCTGTCCGCCAGCATGTCGCGCATGGTGTCCAGGATGCGCACCTCGGGGTCCAGCTGGCAGCTCCAGCCCTCGAGCACCAGGCTGGTCACCACCACGGTGCTGACCGAGGGGCGCAGCGTGATGGCGTGCAGCCGCATGCGCTCGATGACGTCACGGATGACGGCCTGGCTCTCCAGCCGCAGGTGCTCACGGTCCATGTTGGAGAACAGCGAGTCCAGCTCGGCGGCGAAGGCGGCGGGGTCCTGGGGGGTCCACAGGCGGATATCAATAGGCGCAGTCGAGGCACGGAGGAGCTCGGCTGGTGGCCAGGCATGGCGTTGGCCGGCACACAGCGCCCAGCTGAGCAGGCCCGGGGCACGCAACGCGCAGGACGCGTCCAAAAGTAACAGAAGATTACCACCAGAAGATTACCATGCAACTGTCTAACTTTGTACACATGTCATGATACCGGAAGTCTTCCTGGCGATGCGGCAACCCCACGCACCGCGCAGGCCCCGTCCACGCTCATGTTGATGATCTGCGCCGCCAGCCCGCGACCGTTCATCTGCGTCAGGCTGCGGGGCGGTGGGTGTGACACCGGGGTGCAGCGTGCGTCAGCAACCAGCAACCGGCCCCGGCAGCAGAGCCGCACGTCGCTCGGCCCCATTCTCTCCTTGCGCCGACGCCACACGCCCGCGCGCCGCCTCCCCGCCTCCCTGACCCACTTGCGGAAGAAGCCCAGCAATGCGGCCCGGTCGTCCTCGCTCAGCGTCACAATCATGCCCGTGTCCAGCAGCACAATCTGCGGCTGCCGCTCCAGCAGCCATGACGACAGCCGCCAGCCGGGCGGCAGCAGCGCCGCCAGCCGCGCGCACAGCGGGTGCGGCGGCTCGGGCGGGCGTACAATGATGTTGCCCGGGTGCAGGTCGGCGTGGATGAAGTTGTCTGGGGCGGCAGACGCACGCAGGAGCCCGGGGCCAAGGGGGAGGCCGTGCGGCGCGCTGGGATGGAGGCAGGAGGCAGGCGACAGGGCGAACCAACGGCCAGTGCCAGGCGCCCCGCTGCTCGGCCTCAGTGCGGCTCTGGCGTGCTGTGCTGCGGCCCGGTGGTAGTGGTGGTGGTGGTGGTGGTGGTGGTGGCAACAGTAGCGGCGGCGGTGGTCACAATGGCTCACCCCGCAGCATCATGTTGAGGAACACGTCCACGCCCGCCTGCGCCAGCGCGGCGTTGTGGCGGTGCGGCTGCCGCACGTAGCGCATGATGAGGTCGCCCGCCTCGTAGCTCTCCACCAGCACGTCCGTGGCCACCTGGTGGACAGGGGCGTGGCGCGTGGGGTGAGGAGCGTGGGGCGGATGGGGGCATGTGCAAAAACGGCACTTTGCTGGGCCGATGCTCTCCAGCCCCGCTTGCCCGTGCGCGACAAGGAGCCTCGTCCGCCCCCGCCCGCGTCCATTCCTTCGCCTTCCTGACCCCGCGTGCCGCACCCTTGCGCTCTGCCACCACGCAGCTTCCCCCGCCTGTGGACCCCTCCAAACTCTGTGCCAAACTCCCCTGCCTTCGCCCCTGCCCTTTCCCTGACCTCCCTTGTACGGCACACGCCGCCCGCCCGCTGCCTTCGCCCCTGCTGCCCTCCCCCGCCCGCCCACGCAGCACGCACCAGCGGGTACAGCGGCACGGGGAAGCGCACGTGATCCCAGCTGCGGAAGTTGTAGTTGAAGCGCCGCAGGTGCTCCGCCTCCACGCTCAGGTCCAGCTGCAGGCGGGGGGCGGCGCGACAGCCGTTGACACACCCAGCGCAACACGTCGGCACACAAGCGCCCCAACCCGACGCACCGCTCTCCCGGCGCCCAACACGGCTTCTGGCCATCCCACACGCGCTGCTTTGAATCCACCCACCCACGCCTCCCATCCCTGCACCGCCACCGCCGCACCTGCTCCCGCAGAGGGCCGCCAAACTGCCGTATGCTCTCCTCCAGCCGCAGCGCCGCCAGCGCCGGCACGCTCGCCGCCAGCGCCGCGGCCCGCTGCATCAGCACAAAGTCGCGGTGCATCACGTCGCTCACCGCGGGGTGCCGCACCTGCAGGGAGAGGGGCGGGCGCAGGGGCCAGCAGGGGGGCAGGGTCGGAGGAAGGCAACGTGCTGCCTTGCTCACAGCAGGGTCCAGGACCTGGCGGACGCGAGGGGCAGGCGCGGGCGCAGGGGCAGCAAAACTGCGGCCAGAGGAGGGCAGGGTCAGGGGCGACGCGTGCCGGCGGGGCGAGGAAAGCACAGGCGGCCATGGCGGCCCATGGCGGCCCATGGCGGCCCATGGCGGCCCATGGCGGCGTGCCGCACCTTGACGGCCACTCGGCTGCCCTCCTGCGCGCCATGGCCGACCAGCTCGGCTCCCCGGGCTGACAGCGTGGCCAGGTGGATCTGCGGGCAGGCGGGGCGCAGCCGGCAGGGGGGGCAGAGGGCGGTGGGCACAGGCGGCGCAGCCGGGTGGAGTGGCTTGGGGCAGGGGGAAGAGAGCAGAGTGCACGCTATTACCATTGTTTTTTTGCCGCAGACAGGCGGCCCCACTGCCAAGCCCGCGGCGCCGGCCGCCCCGGGCAGGGGGCAGAGGGGTCACGGGCGCGGGTCAGGGTCGTGCGGGGGAACGCGTGGTATGGTACGTGCCAACCTGGGCTGGGATCGCCGCGCACACGCTCCGCGCTGAGGCAGCCCAACATTGCAAACCTGCGAGCCCACGGCCCCGGTCTCTTGGGCTCTGAGCCGTTCCGCCGGCGCACAGAGACTTGCATTCCTTCGCAGCCCTCGTAACTCAGTCCTCGTATTTCTGTCAAAAATAAATAAGGTCTATCGAGTTGAATCGTCCATGTATCGATAGCTGCATCACATGATACGACGGCTGCTTCCGTTGCAACGCCGCACCTGCGCTATGGACCCGCTGGCGAGCGGCTCCTCAACGAACTCCTGAAACAGCTCCGACAGCGGCGCCGCGAAAGCGCGCTCCACGGCCGCCATGGAGAAGGCGGGGCTGTGTGCTGGCGCCCCCGTCTGCAGCTGCTCCAGCCGCGTGCACAGGTCCTGAGGCGGGCAAGGCGGCGTAACACGGCGAAGACGGGCCTCAGCCACGTCCGACCGACGGCGCAGCACCCTAGCAGAGCCGCATGCTCGGGACCGCTTGGGGCAGCCCGCGGAAGTGGCCGCGCCTGCCTCCGGTGGCGGCGATCCGGGACCTCCACAGTAAGTCGTCCCGCTGCTGTGCCGCTGCTGTGCCGGCCGCTGCAGCCCGCAGCCGGCCGCTGTGCAGCACAGGACCAGGCAGCGCAGTCCGAGGCTCCCCAAGCGAAGCGACGCTGCAGCGGTGCCCGCGCAGCACGGCCGTGCTGCGCCAGCGCCCCCTGCCGTCCAGCACAGCCAGGGGCCTCAGCGCACCGCACCGCGCCCAGGCCGCAGTGCGGCTGCACACCCATCTGCGACCACCGGCTGCGCCCATTCGAGGCGCACACGGGCCTTGGGGCCGAGGGCCAGCCACGCGCGCATGCCGTGCCCTCAGACCCATGCGCTCCACCCCGGCGCCCTGCGCACCTCGGGGAACAGGTCGGGCCGTGTGGCCGCCCACTGGCCCCACTTGATGAACGCCGGGCCAGCGCGCTCCAGCGTCCACCCCACCAGCTCCAGCCAGGACTCACGCCCCGCGCCCGTCAGCGCCATCTGCGGTGGGTTGTTTCCGCGGGCAAAAGTGACGCACCGCAGTCAGGGCGGGGGCCGACGCGCCCGCCCGCGCTACCAGGCACCGCCTTGTTTGTGTTCAACTTCGTGGGGCCGAAATAGAGTACCACCCCGTAGGTTGTGTGTCACGACTGCCGGACAAGCTCAGTTACGCCGCCGGGCGGGGCTCACCAGCGGCGCCGTCATCAGTGCAGGCATGAAGAGCAGCGCCAGGTAGGTGGCGCGCGCCGCGAGCAGCAGCTCGTCCCATATGCCGCGCGCCAGCGACAGCAGTCCCAGGTGCGCCAGGATGCTGCCGAGCAGCGCGGCGGCGCTGCTAGGGCTGGATGAATCGCTGCGCGCGTGCGCGTTGTGGGCGAGCTTGGAGGCGGGGCCGGCGCAGGCGTCGCGCACGCCCCACAGGCGCATCATGTAGCTCCGGTACGAGGCGGGCAGCATCATGAGCAGCCACAGCAGCGCGGGCGGCAGCAGCGCGGTGAGCAGGTTCTGCGGGGTGGATTGGGTGGTGGGGGAGGAGGGGAAGGGGGAGAGGGAGCGGGCAGGGTGGATGAGCATGGGGATGGGGTATTGGGGATGGTGATGGGGTACTGGGGGATAGGGATGGGGAGGAGGACGTGAAGCAAGGGCGGTGGTGGGAAGCTGCAGACCCTGCCGGCCTGCGTTGGGCTGGCTACTCACCGGGCTATGCGATGACAGCGCCATGCCGCTGCCGACGGCGACGGACTTGTACTCGCGCCACTTGCGTAGGAAGGCCTCAGTCTCGCGCCGTAGCGCGCGGCTGGGTGGGCCAGCTCCGCACCGGGCGCCCAACCCTCCCAGCGCCGAGTGCCGCCCTAGCCGCAGCCCGCGCAAGAGCCCCAAGCCATTCGCCGCAAGGGGGCTATAGGAGGTAGACGGTCCCCTGGAGGCGGGCACGGGCGCAGCGGGCGGAGCCCTCGAACGTGACTGAAAGCACGCCATCATTCGTGCAAGACAACGAACTCCGGCGGCCGGGTGCTTCCCAATCTCTGCTGACACTTACTCAGCAGCGCCCTGAGCGACCGGCTTGAGCAGCGACGCTGCAAGGCGCCTGGAGGCGCGCTGCATTCGCAAGCCCAACAACACCCTAACTGACGGTCAAAATGAGCTCTTGTGGCTGAAGTTGCTGCCGTCGGTGCAAGCTACGGGTCGTCCGATTGTAGTAAGGCTTGTAGCCGATGGGATTGATTGTTTGGACTGGCCTTCAGCTCTGACTACAGTCTCAGTCACGAGGAGCAAAGTTGTGCTGCGTGTGTGTGCTGAGGTCGAGTGTGCACAGTCTTGCAACGGTTCGGCGCTTCACGCGATTGCGCGGGCAATTGCCAAACATTGTCACATTTGCTTTCTATTTCCAGCGCGACGCAAAGTGACAAACCAAGCGCACGTTGTCTCGCTTCTCTTGAAGTGCTCTAGGTGCAGCCTTGACAAAGACGTGTTCGACCACTCATGGCACAGCTCTGCGTAGCACCCATTGAAATGAAGCAACATAGGCACGTGTGCTAGGGGCGAGCTGCAGCAGTCGCTCGCGTGCATCGCAACGCTGGGTGCGCCTGGCGCTTGCGGTGTCCGCGGGGGCTCATCATGCCTCCAAAGGTGATCTTGGCACCAAGGCGTACGCACGGGGTCCCCGGGTAGCGCGTCGGCGTCGCGTTGTGCCCGCACCACTCTGGCTTCGCCAGTCCCCCAGCGCCGCTCGGTGTGCTTTCCCCCCGCTCCGCACTCCCAGGGTGGCAAGAAAGGCGGCCGCGCTGCGGCTGCTAAGCGCGAGTCAACTGCCGAGGCAGCAGCAGCAGGGGACGAAGCCGCTGCGCGCGGGCCGCCCGCCGAGGAGCCCTCCGCGGCGCCCGCTGCCGCTGCCGCCGCCGCTGAGGCAGTTAAGGCTGAGGCTGCCCCTGCCGCTGAAGGCGCTGAGCCTGCCGCCGGCACCGTGGGAGCCTTGCCGCCAGATGACACGGCTGCCGAGGCTGCGGCCGGGCCAGCTGCTGAGCCGGCGGCGGAGGCTGGGGCCGGAGAGCACTCCGGCGACGGCGGCGAGCGAGCGGCGGGGCCGCCCGACGGCGCCGTCGCCGATGTGCCGGCCGGAGGGTCGCCTGCTGCGGCGCAGGAGCCAGAGGGCTTAAAGCGCGAGGAGCAGGACCAGGACCAGCCGGGGCCTGAAGCCGGGACCAAGACCGAGCCGGCGCCAGAGCCGGAGCCTGGGCTGGAGCAGGGGCCTGGCCAGTCGCCAGAGCAGCAGGCAGAGCCAGAGGCCGGCCAGGCGCAGGCGGGCGAGCAAACACAGCAGGAGCAGCAGACGCAGAAGGATACGCAAGCGGATGGCGAGGCCGATGCGGGCGAGCAGCGGCCGCTGTCTCGCTCCGGGTCGGGTGCGAAGCGGGGAAAGCGAGGTGGCAAGTCAAGTGAGGCTGCGGCCGCCCCTGAGCCTCTGGCCCGGCGACAGAGCCTGCGGCCGCGGACCGCCGCTCAGCTGGCGGCCAACAAGGCGGGCGCTGACAGCGATGACAGCGACGACGACGACGACAGGCCGCTGGTCGCGCTCACGACTGCTCCGTCGACGGCTGCGGCAGAGGCGGAGGCGGAGGATGGCGGAGCTGATGCGGACGCTGCGGAAGCGGATGGGGCTGGCGGGGCCGCGGGCAAGGGCCGCAGCCGCGGCAAGGCGGGCGGCAAGGGCGCTCGCGGCGGCGCACGGCAGCCGTTCGGCGGGGGGCGCCGCGGCCGCGGCAGCGGCAGCGGCGGCGGGGCCGCGGCCGATGCGGCCAAGCCTGCGGAGGCGGAGGCCGAGCCGGCGGCCAAAGCCGGGTCGGAGCCCGCGGTCGGCGCAGGCGACGGCCCGGATGTTGCGATGCAGGAGGCGCAGGTGGGGTTCGGCCTCTGAATGACCCCTGAATGACCCCTGGGGCGCCCGTGAGAGCATGTCCTGGTACGGCCTAGCTGCTGCATCCCGACTGGACGTTGCGCAGGGGCCCACGTGTCCCAGCGGCCGAGCGCACCCACGCACGACCGCCACGCGCGTACGCGGCTCTGGTGACACCGCGTGCCAATGCCGCACCCTGGCGCCGTACCCCCGGCGTGTGCCCTCCGCAGGCCAGCCCAGCTGCGGAGCCGCCCGCGCAGACCGCCGCCGGCGCCGCCGCCCGAGCCAAGCGGGCGCGCTCAGAGGCGCTGCCGGCGGCCGCGGCTGCCGACACGGCCAGCGACGGTGACGGCGAGGAGGGCGCGGGCGCGGCCGGCAAGAAGCGAGCCAAGGTGGCGGCGGGCAAGGCTGCGGCGGCTGCGGCTGCTCCGGCCGCGGCCTCGGCAGCAGCGGCACCAGGTGCGGGCAGTGCACAGCTGGGGCAGGGGCGAGCGCAGCGAGGGTGGCGGAGGAGGAGGCACGGCAATTGTGCCTGCGCGGCGTGACGCCACCGGGCCCGGCGCCGGGCCCCGTCGTCTTCCCTGACATGGCGCTGGTTGGCTCGGCGCCGGCTGGCGGGCTGGCCTGTGGCAACGCCTCGGCCGCGGCGGTCGCTACGCACTTGGCCTTAGGTCCAGGCGCCACGACCTCGTACTGCGCGTGCCTGCGCGCTTGAGCCCTTTCCTCCCCGACCGACCCCTCGTCCACCCCGCAGCAGCGGCCGCTGGTAAGGGCGCCGCGGCGGCCCGCAAGGACAGCATGGCCTCTCCCGCTGCCGGCGGCGGCGCCCCCGCTCCGTCCTACGTTGGCAAAGCACAGGCCGAGAGCCTCGCCGCTGCCGTGGACCGCCTGGCCAAGGCGCGCGCCAGGGTGGCGGAGCTGCCGGCCGCCGCCACGCCCGCGCCGGCCGGCCGCCGCGGCGCCGCGGCCGCGGCCGAGGAGGAGCGGCGGAAGCGCGAGGAGGCGGCGGCGCGGAAGGAGGAGGAGGGCGCGGTGGAAGGCTTGCGGCAGGCGCTGACGGTGCTGAAGCAGATGCCGTGGCACTCGGGTCTGCTGTGGGATCACGGCGTCGGGAAGCTGCTGCCCAACGGACGCAAGCTGGCGGCGGCGGCGGCGGCTGCCGCTAGCGGCGCTGCCGCCGCCGCCGCCAGGGACCTCGCCGCCGACATCGCCGCAACGCTGGACGCGATCAAGTTTACGATCAAGCCGCTGGCGGCGCAGGTCGAGTTCCACAAGCGCCACCCCGACGCCGCCGCCGCGCGCGGCGGCGGCGGCGGCGGTGGCGGCGGCGCGGGCGCGGCGACCTCTCCTGCGGCCGCCAACGGCGGCGCGGTCGCGGCCGCTGCCGCGGCCGGCTCCACCGCCGAGCCTACGGCGGCGGCGACGCCGCCGCCGGCCGCGGCCGCCGGCCCGCAGGACCTGTGCAGCGTGCTCGTCTTTCCGCCCACGGGCGACTCGACTCGCGACAAGGCGGTGGCATCACTCACGCATGCGCTGCTGCGCTCGGCCGCGGCGGTGCACCCGCTCGATGCGGCGCTTGCGATAGAGCAGGAGCTGCACCGGCGGCACGGGGAGCCGGCGGCGGCGGCGGCGGCGGGGCGCGGCGCGGGCGACGCGTACGTGGCGCGGTTGCGGTGGCTCGTCAACTTGCTGGCGGCGGATGGGGAGCACCACATCCCGGATGTGGCGGGCGTGGTGCTGCGGGGCCAGGTCAGCGCGGCGGAGCTGGTGGCGTTTGACGCCGAGCACGTGGCGATCGCGAGGAAGCAGGCCGAGGCGGGGGCCGCGGGCCGGTGAGGGCCGGCGCGGAATGTGGGCATGGGGGTGGGGATGGGAATGGCGGCGGATGGAGGTGACGTGTCGTGGGCACGAGGCCTCCTGGTCGTGGGCACGTGAGGCGTTGTAAGCGCGCGCGACCTGTGCTGCGCATGTCCTCGACTGAGGGCGGTCGACATGAAGCGTAACGGCAGTACGACATCATGAAGGGTGGTGGTTGGGTGGGTGCGGAGCACATTGAGACTCGGGTGCCCAAGCAGCCACAAGGGTCGGGGGACGGGTGGGGTTGCACGGGTGGCGCGGCACGCATGCCGCGGTCGACAGCTGCTGAAGTTCGAAACACCCAACTCTGCACTAAGCTGCTGCAGTATCGCAGACAACTGCAGCAGACGTACCAATGCGTCTGCTCTGCTCTTGACCGCGCCTTGCAGCGAGACTTGTCGCACCTGGGAAACCTGGCAAAGATGCCGCCGAGAAAAGCCGTAGATAGCGACGCAGACAGCGATACGGATGATGATGAAAGCTACATGGATGGCGCTAGCGGCGACGAGGAGGAGGAGGAGCCGAGCGAGTTGAGCGGAAGCGACGAGGACCTCGAAGCGCTGCCCGGCAAAGGCAAACGCCTTGCAAAGGCCCCGCTCGGTGCGACAGCAGCCTCGTCGCGCCCACCTCGGGCTCCAGGGCCCGCGACCGCCAGGTGCGTCCATCCCGCCCATCTCCCAAGTCCGACCCCAGCTTCCCCGTCCATAGAGCCTAGCCTTCTTCTGGTTGCCCTTCGCTACACACTAAGCGAGCGTACAGACCGCTCTCCAATGCCAACACGCCACAACATCCTCGTGGCCCTTCGTGCAGGCCCTCCCTCGGCGCTGCCGCGCCCGCAGCCACAGCCCGGCGCCCGCGCCCGCCGGTCTCTTCCCGGCCCAGCCTCGGCGCGTCCACCCCAGCCACCGCCCCGACCGCGCGAGCCCTCTCCCAGCCTCCAGCATCCACAGCCCCTGCCGCAACCACAGCTGGCGGCGACGACGACGACGACGACCAGCAGCTGAGCGCCGAGGCGCTGCAGCAGCGGCGCGAGCAGAACATCAAGGCGCTGCTCGCCAACGACCTGGAGACCACGCGCACCACGCTGCTGCCGCGCTACCTGCAGGTGGCACAGGGCGAGGCGCTGCTGCGGCGGCCCTTCATGAGCCCGCTGCAGGGCGCGCCCGCGGTCAGCGAGGTGAGCGCCCTCTCCCCATCGCATGCGAGGCCCCTCCTGCACGCCGCGAGCCGCGGGCAGCGAGCGCAGGCATCGCGGCCCCCGGGGCCGCGGTCTGTGTGGGGTTGGTTGCCCCGCGCCAACGGCCCGGGACCCCACGGACACTGGGCGCGCCGCGCGCCCCGGGCCCAGGCTGTCAGCTGCTGCCTGTGAGCCACCACCGCCAACGCCCGCCCTGGGCCCTGCGCCCTGGGCGCCTGCCCGCAGGCGCTGCGCCGCAAGCTGGCCGCGCGCCGCTACGTGGTGCCCTGGGGCAGCACCACCCCGCTAGCACGGCCCAGCACCGCGCTGCTCAAGCCCTCGCTGGCCGCGCCGGAGCCGGAGCCCGCGGTGCCGGTGAGTCCTCGGCCGCCTGACCCGGCGCCTCCCGCTCCCACACAGCGCTCCACGTCCCGGCGTCCCGGCCCCACGCCTCCCCAGCTTGCGCTGCAGCTGCAGGCAGTGCGGCCACGGGTGGGCCGGGCAGCGGACCCAACCCTCCCTGCACGGTACCTGCCGCTCCAAGGCGCCACACCTCCTCCCCTCGCGCCCTGCCATGGCCTCACAGGAGGTGGCGCTGCCCGAGGGCATCGAGCCGCTGCTGCTGTGGCAGCCGCCGACCGGCGCGCCGCCGGCAGCCCCCGCCACGCCCGCAGGCCCCGGCGTTAAGGCCGGCGCCGGCCCCTGCGAGGGCGTGGCTGTGGACCCGATGCTGGTGCGCTGGCTGCGGCCGCACCAGCGCGAGGGCGTGCAGTTCATGTTTGACTGCGTCACGGGGCAGCGCCTGGAGGGCAAACAAGGTCGGGGTCGGGGTCGAGGATCGGGAGCAGGGCCCTAGGGGTCGTGGTTGGGCATGTGGGTTCTCGCGCCGGCGGGCAGAGTGGACGCAAGGGTTCGGGCCGGTGCCGGGGCCGGGGCCCAAGGACGGGGCGGGAAAGTGTTGGCGCTAGCGCCGGGGGAGGGGCCCGAGCAAGCACGACGGTGAGGCACCGCCCGCACCTGCTGAGACGCTTTGCTTGCCGGCCACCTGCCCGACAGGCTGCATCCTGGCTGACGACATGGGCCTGGGCAAGACCCTGCAGGGCATCACCCTGCTGGTGGGGGCATGAGGGCCTGGGGGGCAGGGGGAGGAGTGAGGGATCGCTCGGCAGACAGCAAGCAGCAGGGGGAGCCAAGAGCCGCGGTAGCTGGCAGCGGATGGGCTGGGAGGCTGGCGCGGCCGAGCGCGGCGGATGGACAGAGAGGCTGGGGCGGCCGAGCGCGGCGGATCGCAGCACCTGCGCGCCCCTGCGAGCAGCCTTCCCCAGCGGCGCCCGCCCCTGCCCACGAGCCCCGTGCCGCCTGGCGCCCTCCTCCGCTGCTGCCCGCCTGCCGCCAGTGGACGCTGCTGACGTCCGGCCACGCGCTGCTGGGCGGCTGCCCCGTGGCGCGGCGCGCCATCATCGTGTGCCCCACCTCCCTCGTCTCCAACTGGGACAACGAGTGCACCAAGTGGCTGCAGGTTGGCGGCAGCAGCAGGGCAAGCGCCGCACGGCGGGAAGAACCGCGAGGGCGGGCCATGTGCGGCACGCTCCGGTGTCCGGCCCGGCTCTCTGGCGCCCTGCTGCTGCGCCGCCGGAGCCAAGCCAGCAACTGCGTGGCCCCTGGCGCGGCCCTGCCCATCCCTGCCGCAGGGCCGGCTGCGCACGCTGGCTATGTGCGAGAGCAGCCGCGAGGACGTGGTGGCCAACATCGCGCTCTTCCTGCACCCCGCCAACAACTACAAGGCAGGATCCCCTGGGAAAGGCCCTGCCCTGCGCCGGCGGCTCCTGCGCCTGGTCCCCTGCCCCCAGGCCTGTCGCGACAGCACTACCGCCGGACTTCGTCATATCGTTGTGCTGCTGCTATGTGCGCTCGAGCGCTGATATCTAGCCCGGGCCCGCTGCGCCTCCTCCCCTGGCCCGCAGGTGCTTATCATCTCCTACGAGACCTTCCGGCTGCACGCGGAGCGCTTCCAGGTGCCGCACGCCTGCGACCTGCTCATCTGCGACGAGGTGAGCCTGTGGCGGATGGTGCGTGTGGGTTAATGCACATCCCACAGAGGCATCATGTAGGTGCTAGAGCGCTGCGCTTGCACCTGCTCATATGATATGGAGGTGAGCCCAGCTCTGCGCCCGTGTGTGTGACCATGCTCCAGCGGCTGCTGCGCCACGGCGTCGCCCTCGGCGCCACCACTCCACGCCGCATCATGCCCTGCCCTCCCACGCCTCACGCCCTCTCCCTCGCGCACCGCCGCTCGGCCTCAGGCGCACCGCCTTAAGAACGACGCCACGCTCACCAACCGGGTGAGGCCGGCAGCGACCGGAGGGGCCTGCAGGCGCATGCCGTGGTTGGGAGGGCCTCTCGCACCACACGGCACCGCCCCCCACCGCCCGCCGCCCACCTGCTGCAAGCGCTGCCCACGTGGGCCCTCACCGACACGTTGCCCCAAACCTCCGTTCCGAACCAGGCCCTGGACAACCTGCCCTGCAAGCGCCGCGTGCTGCTGTCAGGTGCGCCAGGGCCTGGGCGCTGGGCAGGGGCAAGGACACCTGTCTTCTCGGCCCCTGCAAGCACCAAAGACGCAGTCGAGGCTCGGGCCCCCGCAACCCCCTTCCGCCTTCCCTTCCCCATGGGTGCGGCATGAGCCCTGCACCACACACCGCCGTGACTCCCTCCCTCCCTCCCTCCACGTCATCCAGGCACGCCCATGCAGAACCACCTTGACGAGTTCTTCGCCATGGTCGACTTCTGCAACCCCGGCGTGCTGGGGCCGCCTGCGCAGGTCCGCTGGCTGCGGGTGCAACCCGCTCGGCCGAATGCTTTAGGGCTGGACTCTGCACGGCATAGCTCATGTAGGGTGGTATTGAGCCATCGTAGCACCCTCCCACCCTCCTGCCCCGCGCATCACCGCACAGCTGCTGCCCACCCTCCTGCCCTCCTGCCCCCCCTCCCCGCCTCCCGCCGCAGTTCAGGCGCCACTACGAGAGCCCCATCCTAGCGGGCCGCGAGCCAGACGCCACCCCCGAGCAGGTGCCTCACACTACCACCGGGGACGTGGGATGTTCGCTTTTGCTGCTGGCGGGGCCCAAACCTCGGGCGGGGCTAGGCGGCTAGACCTCTCACTGCGCCGGTGCTGCCCCTGGTCGCACGCACCCCTGCGCAGGTGGCTCTGGGCGAGGAGCGCTCTGCGGAGCTCAGCGGCCTCACCAACAACTTCATCCTGCGCCGCACCAACAAGCTGCTCAGCGCGCACCTGCCGCCCAAGGTGCGTGCATGCCGGCGGCGGCATGGAGAGGGGAGGGCAGCCGCCAGGGGATGCGCGGGAGCAGGGGCTCTGGAGGGGGGACCGTGGACTCGCGGGCGGGGGGGCGGGCGGAGGGCCAGGGGACGCGCTGCTGGCCTGCGCAGCAGTGAAGGGGCGGCGCAAAGTGGCTGTGATGGAGCCGGCGTGGCGACGGTGGCGGGCTTGGCAGCCTCGCAGGGGCGCAGGGCAGAGGCATGAGGGGGCAAGGTGTTTGAGAGAGAGAGGGGCCAAGGTGTTTGGGCGCCTTGGGTGATGGGCGGGAGGGGCGACAGCGGGGCGCAGCGCAGGGTGTGGCTTGCAACGCTGCCCGACTTCGGCAGTGCCGTGCCCCACTCCGCGGCGCTGATGGCTTGCTGACCATGCGGCCTCGCAGCGTCTGACGCTGTGACCGCTGCGCGCGATGCAGGTGATCGAGGTGGTGTGCTGCCGGCTGACGGAGCTGCAGCGCCAGATCTACTGCCACTTCCTACAGGCAAGCACACGCGGCTCTTCCGGAGCCTGCAGCCAAGCGAAGCGGGTCCCCCGCCCTCAGCGCACCTACCACGCTCAACCAACCCCTCATCCCCCTCTCCCGCATCCACGCGCGCAGAGCAAGGCGGCGCGGCGCGTGCTCAACGGCCGCACCAGCGGCGTGCTGTCGGCCATCACCTCGCTGAAGAAGCTGTGCAACCACCCCAAGCTCATATACGACGCGGTGCATTCCAAGGCCGCGGCGCTGGCGGCGGGCGAGGAGGTGCACAGCGCCGAGGGCTTCGAGGTGCGCGAGCTGGCGGAGGTGGACGCAGCGCGGGGCAGGCGTCCGGTGCTTGGGGACATGAGCAGCTGGCCTGCGGTATGGGTCGTGTGGATGAGGAGGCCGTGTGACGCGGGCCCTGCGGCTGCCCACCGCTCTACCTGCAGGACGTGGGCTCGCTCTTCCCGCCGGGGCTGTTCGACAACGGCCGCGCGGGCCGGGTGAGGCGGGAGCCTCCACATGGGCACCTGGGAATGCCCCTGCGTGCTTGCTGCACATGGACGGCACGCGCGCGGCACGAGCAGCATTGCCAGCCGGCGCCGCGCCCTGCCTGGCCCGCCCGCCCGCCGCTCACCGCAAACCGCAACTGTCTGCCGTCTCTGCCGCCGCCTCCGCCAGGGCGGCATGGCCGCGGGCTGGGAGGCCGTGTCGGGCAAGATGGCGGTGCTGGGCCGCATGCTGCATGTGCTGTACACCGAGACCAGCGACAGGTGCGGAGGCTGCTGGTGGGGGGCAGGGACAGGGCAGCCGCCGAGGCTGACGAGCAGCGCGCGCGTCTGCATGCGTGCTTGCTGCTCGGGCATGACGCGCACGCCGGACGGCAACACAGGTCTTCTGCATCGCGCCCGCGCTCGTGGCCGCTCGCGCACCGCCCGCGCTCGTGCCGCCGGCGCGGTGAGGCGCTAGCTGACTACTACCCCCTGCCTCTGCCCGCCCCGGACCGGACCGCCCCCGGACCGGACCGGACCGCAGGATCGTGCTGGTGTCCAACTACACGCAGACGCTGGACCTGTTTGCGCAGCTGTGCCGCGACCGGGGCTACCCCTTTGTGCGCCTGGACGGCACCACCTCCATCAACAAGCGCCAGAAGCTGGTCAAGGTGGGGGCTGCACTTGCAAAGCAACATCTTGCACGGCCACTCCCTGGTCCACATCCGCACTGCAACTCGAGGGGCAGCGAGGGCGAGGCGCGTGTGGGCCGAGGGCCCTGCTGCTGTCTGCCGCGCCCCTGTTCGCCACAACCCCCATGTTGGGCCCCCGGGTGCTGCCAGACGCCCCGGTGTGACACGCATGCCGTCTGGCGCCCCTCTGCCCCCTTCTTTGGCCCCGGGGTGGCGCAGGTGTTCTGCGACCCCGCCGAGCGCCAGTTCGCATTCTTGCTGGTGCGGCGGCGGCGGCGTGGATCCGTCGCTGCATGCACTGACGACAGCGCAGCGCAGCGGCCCTTGTCCGCACACGGATACGCCGCCGGCTGCGCGCCTGCCACTCAAGAGCGCTGCGACCCACCACACGCCTACACGCCGCTGTGGCTTGCCCTCGCCTGTGCTGACGTATGCGCGCCCTCCCCGCAGTCCAGCAAGGCGGGAGGCTGCGGGCTCAACCTGATTGGCGCCAACCGCCTGGTGCTGTTTGATCCGGGTACGGGACCGCGGGGCGGGGCAGCAGGGTGGGGCTTGAGGCACCGCACACCGCCCGAGCTGGCGACGACCCGATTCCACGGCTGACCCTGACCCCACCTCTCCCCCGCCTCCTGCCGCGCCCCGCTGCAGATTGGAACCCGGCGACCGACGCGCAGGCGGCCGCGCGGGTGAGAGGGGCAGCGGCTGTGCATGAGAGAGATAAGAAGAAGGCAAACGGAGGGGCGAAAATCAGCTGGGCTGGGCCGGACGGGGCGCCTCGGCCATCCCTCCGCATGTGGCTACCCGACCCCCAACAGGTGTGGCGCGACGGCCAGAAAAAGCGCGTCTTCGTGTACCGTTTCCTGTCAACCGGCAGCATCGAGGAGAAGGTGGGCGGGCGGGCGGGCGGGGTGCCGCGGCCGCCAGCGCCCAGCAGCTGCGCGTCGTTGGCGCCTCAGCTCCCGGAGCCAGCGCCGCCTGTGGGGCCGCGGTAGGCTGTTCTGCTGCACCTCGGCTGCCTCCCTCCACAGTCCACACGTGGCCCACCTGTCGCACACACCATGTTCCCTGTACCCTGCCCTACACACCACACAGTCTCCAACGAGCGCACGCCCCCGTCCCTCCCCACGCCGCTGCCCCCTGCCGCAGGTGTTCCAGCGCCAGCTCAGCAAGGAGGGACTCAAGCAGCTCGTCAGCAAGACCGGTGCGAGCCAGGCTGCTCGACGAGCAGCCAGCGACTAAGGGCGCTCCGCGCCCTTAGCGTCCCCCGTACCGACGCGCGCCAGCTCCGCGCCTCGGACGGCTGCTCTGTCCAGTCCAAACTTTGGCCCTCTCCGTGCAGCGCCAGCGCCAGCTTCATGGCAGCGCCTGACCTCGGTCCCCCGGCCTTGCTCGACCCCCACACCAGCCTCACCACCGCCCCGGCCCCCACAGGCTGGGCTTAACGTGCCCCCTTCCCACTCAAACGCCCCGCCCCGGCCCGGCCCTCTCCCTCCCAGGCAAGGCCACCGCCAACGTAATGACGGCCGAGGACCTGCGCGAGCTCTTTTCGCTCAACACAGACAGCGCCTCCGACACCTGGGACTGCATGTGCTCAGGAGCCGCGGCCGCGGCGGCCGCAGCGGGCACTGACGGCGACAAGGCCGATGGCGGCGGCGGCGGCGGGGAGGGCCCCATCGACCTGGCCTCGGACTCCGGAGACGAGGCCGGCGGCGGCGGCAACCGGACGGCGGCGGCGGCAGTGGCCGGCGGCGAGGGTGGCGCCGGAGCCCCCGTCCGTCGGGTGCCCCTGTACCGGGCACAGGTGCGGCTGCTGCGGGCGCCACTTTGCACCGCGCATGCGGGCTCTGGATACCTAATGGCAGTGGCCGCTTGGGCCGTTGGGTGTGGTCGCGCAGCGCACCCAAACATGCGGGCGCTGCGTGTGTCTGTTTAGGGTTGTCTGTTGCCTGCCAGGTGGGCGAGCCGCCCGAGGAGGAGCTGACGCACTGGGCGCAGCACCCCACGCCCGACACCATCCCCGATGCCGTCATGCGCCGCGTGGCGGGGGCCGACGTCTCCTTCACCTTCACCTGCAGCGTGGCTGGCAGGTGGGGGCAGCGCTCTTGTACATGCTGGCAATCCTCCAAGCGTACGCATTCACTTCGGCTGCTCTTACCCACATGAGATGATGGCAGCTGCATGCGTGACGTTGCAAGGCAGTCGCTGCTGACAAAGGCCGGCATCCCAACCGGCAGGGCCATCGAGGGAGGCGACGATGAGGCACGCATCGAGGCGGGAGCCGCCGCGGGGCCAGGGCCGGGCTCGACCAACAGCGCTTCGGCCGCCGGCCGCGCAGGTGGCATCCGGGGCGGCAGGGCCGGCGCCGGCGTGACGGCGCGGACGCTGCGGCCAGCGGCGCCGCCGGCGCCGCCGGCGCCGGCTCCCGCCCCGCCGTCGAAGCCCAGCGCGCCGGCGGCAGCCAGGCCGCCTGGGCTCCAGCCGACACCACATCCGACGCCGGAACCGCAGGCAACAGCGCCGGCGGCCAGCCCGCCGGCTGCTGTAGTGGGCGGGAACACAGCCAGGCAGCCACTGCCTGCGCCAGGCGTGAGTGCTACGGCGGGGGCCGCCGCGGCTGGGATGACATCCCCGCCGGTGGTCGCACCCGCAGCAGCAGCAGCAGCAGCAGCCGTGGCGGCTGCGCCCCGCGCTGGGGCGCCCTCACGCTCCGGCGCCGCGGCACCGACTGCGGCACCGGCACACCCGCCACGGGCGACACACGCTGCTGCCGCGGTGCCGCCTGCAGCAACGCAGCCAGCAGCGGCGCCGAGGACCACGGCTACAGTACCGCCCGCTGCTGCGGTGGCACCGGTGGAGCCGGCCACGGCGCCGACGGGCATGGGGCCGGGCGCCGCGGCGGGACCCGCTGTCAGGGCAAGCAGCGGCGGCAATGGCGGCGGTGGCGGCCTGCCCGGCGGTGGCACCACAGCTTCGAGCTGCGTCACCGGCGTCTCCGCTGGGACAGGGCGTGCCGCCGCCGCCGCCGCCGCGGCCGCGGCGCCACCGCCGGGCAAGGCCGCAGCCATGGCAAGGCCAGAAGCACCGCAACCGGCTCCGCCGCCGGCGGCTGCCGCCAGGCCGCCCCTGCAGGCGACGACAGCGCCGCAGCAGGCGACGGTGGCGGCTGTGAGGCCCGGCGGCGGCGCGCCGCCGGCACCGGCTGGGGCGGCAGGCGGCGGTAAGCCCCGGCCGCGGGAGGAGGGCGCTGGCGGGCCGCGGGGGGAGGCGCCGCAAGCCAAGCGCCCGCGGGCGCCGGGCTGGTACATCGACGATGACGAGGTGAGGCCGGGGCTGGCGTGAGGTGAGGTTGGGGCTGGGCGCGGGATTGGGGCTGGGCCTGGGGTTGGGGCCACTGCAGCGAGGCGGGGCTGCGGTTGGGATTTGGTCCGCAGCCGCGGCATGCCGGGCCGGCGCGTTCATGCGTTGCGTTGCTCACGTCTGCTCCCCCGGCCCTGCCCTTGCTCGCCAGGATTTTCTGTGACTGGCTCATTGTGGTGTTGTGGAGGCAGCTGGCGGCTAGCATGTGTGTGGGTGTTGGCCGAGGGCTGCGGTTGCCCTTGAGCTTTTGGGCACGCATGCAGATTGGGGGACCCAGGCGCCGTTGGGACTGGGCCGTGTGGACTGCACCGTTGTGGGAAATCGTGACCGCAGGATGAATTCTGTTGTGACGGCAGGGAATGCTGAGCGCAGGTTGTGATCACTGTGGTGGTGTGCTCCAGTGTTAGGTAGAACAGAACCCCACACGCGGCACAGCACGCCCCGGGTAGAGTGGCGCGTTGGCCGTGCGCGGAGGGCGTGGGCATTCATTGCGTGGCCTGGTGTTGCGTTGCGTGGCTGAGAGGCCGGTTGGCGTCCCTCTGACGAGGGCACGGCGGGCTACGGTGTTCGTTGTCAGTCAACAACTAAGCAGAACAGGCGTAGCACTTTCACAATCTGGATGTGGCAGTGGCCTGGGTTGCAGAGATGCGGACAGGAAAGGCGGCTGCCTGGCGCTGCGGCCTGCGCTGCGTTGCTGCCTTGGCTGTCATGTGATGCTTCGAATGGGCTGTGCCGTGTGGGAGCGCGCTGGATGGGGAGTTGGGGGTGCCGTGACCGGAAGCAGACTGCTGCGGGCACCTCGGCTGTGGTGAATCTGATGTGGGCGCTGGCGGTCGTTGTCATAAGGACTGGCTTGGCATCACGCACACGTGTTACATCGATCGGGGCGGTGCCTCCAGCCTCTGCGCATGTCCGCACACCATCAACTGAAGCCGCCCACGCAGCACTCCTCGGGGGGCTGGGCAATGCGTTCCCGGCCCGTCTCCATCCGGAGACGTGCCAGCACGAGAACGGAGAGAGAAGCAAGAGCTGACAGCTTGGCAGCAGGCAAAAAGTTGCCATCTCACACCCAGCCAGCGCCGCCCGAACAGCGAGCGCCAGGAATCCGAATCCGTTGCAAGGGGAGGCATCCGCAGCCTGCAGGAAGCATATCCGGAACCACCACTCCAAGACCACTATGGACCTCCTACTCCCCACAGTCAGGCACCGCCACGTGCTACCTCCGCCGCGTCCTTACACCCACGGCCAGCCATTACGCGGACTGCGATCATATGTGCAGCCCACGACTACCGGTGTTGCCGGCCCGCCGCCTCCGCCGCCCCGGCCTCCTCGTCCTCGTGCGCGGCGTGTGCAGCCAGCAGAGCGGCTTCACGCCTCCGCCTGGCGCCACGCACATGGCGCACACGGTGCTGCAAGCAGCCAAAAGCCTGCCCCCATAATCGATGCCAGTTAGTCCCGTCAACCACTCGCATACGCGGCCTGCCAGGCCGTCGAACGCTCGGCAAGGAGGTGCCAGCTCCGCCTTCACTCGTACGCGAACGCCAGGCCGAAGGTGGTGTTGGTGCGGTTCAGCGGCGCGTACACGGGCGGCGAGGTAATGCGCGCACGGCTGCGTGGCGCCCCGGCCAGGCCGCCCGCCTCGAAGAAGGCGTCCGCCCACACCTGCCAGCGGGGAGGGGCGCACAGGCACCCGCCGTCACCGGCATGCGTTTGCGTTCGTGTGATCAGGTCGGGCAGTGCCGGGCAGCCGATAGTTCCGGGCCCTGGCGCAGATGCCGCAAGCAAGCACCCAGCGCCCCAGCCTTCGACGCCGTACGCTGCCGTACCTTGTATGTGCTGTCGTACAAGCCGTAGTCAGCCAGTTTGCGGGGGTTGTCGGCCGGCGGCTGCCGCAGCAGCGCCGCGGCCGCGCGGCCGCGGGCCGCGGCGCTCGCATTCGCGGCCGCGATCCCCTTGTCCACGAGCGCCAGCATCTTCTGCGCGTGGCAGCAACCGGGCACCCCTTGGCAACGCAGCGCACCACTTGGCCCGAGCGCTCTAGCCAGCACATGCAGCAGCTCAGGCGGAGCAGCAGTATCTCCGCGAAGCGGCACGGACGCACCAGCTGCAGCTCCGGCGGCGCGTCAAAGTCGCCGCCCTCGTTGGGCTTGCTGCGGGCCGAGTCGCGGTCCCGGCGCTTCGACGCAAGCGTGTCCATGTACGGCAGCAGTACGTCGAGGTGGCTGGCGCCCGCCACGTCAAAAGGGCCAGTTCATGGCGTGCATGTGGTGCACGGTGGCGCCCGCCACCTGCTCCTGCTGCTGCTGCT
>BDDC01001658.1:1011-22174 GCA_001662425.1 Chlamydomonas sphaeroides | reverse complement strand
GGCGGCGGCTGAGGGCGACATGGCCACCTGCCGCCTGCTGCGGCGCCTGGGCTGCCCCGCGGACGAGGCATGGCCGACGGCTCGGCGGTGACCCGCTAGCGGCGTTCATGTGGGTTGGGCCTTGGGCGGCAGGCGAGTGGGTTGGAGCGGCATGCAACTGCATGCACCCATGTTCGGTCTAGAGGCTGTAGTAGGAGAATGGCACGGGAGGCTGTCCTTGAACATGTGTTGCGAGGCTGGTGGGCGAGGGGCCCGCCATTCTTTGCATTCAAGCGTGCCCAGGCCATGTCCGTGCAATGGGACCCGGGTCGCGTCCCAGGCGAGTGCCGGCACGTAGAGCGCTGGTTGAGTGGGTGGTGGGCGCCTACGCAAGCAACGCCGAATACTGAAGTAGCTCAATGGGTGGGGCCGGCCGGCAGCCCTGGATGAAGCATTGGATGGGGCCTACGCCCTTTTTCCCGTCGCCGATGGGACCACAAAGGTGGCCGCGCTGTTGAATATGTGTTGCTATAGCGTACGGCTTGGCGCAACGAGGCGGACGAAGGCGGCCGCGCGGAGCCCATGCTAACTGGCCTGTCGTGCAACCGTGGATTGCTTTGACAATTACGGCTGCCGACACGCTCAGGCCGACATATAGCGCACTATCATAGCTACTACATGGCCTGCCTGACCTTGTCAACTGTCAAAGGCGACGTCGACACGACGGCAGTATGAGCTCCGGCTAGGTGACGTGGCGCAGTCCATCCCGTAGCCACGGCGCAGCGCCCTGTCAATCTCCTCAGCAGCATGATTCAATTCATCTCAGCCGTGCGGCTGGAGCTGCTCGGCAGCGCATTAAGGAAGAAAACTCCTCAGCTGTCGGCGGCCTGGCTGGCCTGCCCGTTTCGGATCTTACTTTCTCCATCAGCTCGTTCGAGCGACCACACCAACATGGTCTGCTTTGCTGCATACGTACGCTTAAACCATGTCGCTGCGATGGCTTGCCAAGCAACCGCAGTGGGCGCGCCGAGTCGGTGCAGTTCTTGCCGATACCACCGCCGTGTTCCTAATCCTCTACAGTGTACGTGCCTATCATGCTCGATTGTTTGACCATTGAGAACGATCAAGCTGTCTCTGGCATTCCGCATGCCGCATGGCTCCTGCGCGTGCTTACGACTATTTCTGTCGCCATCAGCCTTGAGTCTGAGCTGTGTCACTTTTTCTGGTCACCCTCGACAGGTCTGGGGTTTCTCGGCCCAGTTCCAGCAGCGCACATCTTCCGGCTCAGAAGGGTTCACGCTGCGCCGCCTCAGCGAACAGCAGTGGGCGATGCATTTCGGCGAGGACGCAGCCACTGAGTTCTCCGTCAAGGAGCTTCTGGACGTGCCGACGCAGGGCAGCTGGTGGGCGTTGGCGGGGCGCCGGGGTCGGGCACGGGTGTGACAAGACCCGGCCGAGTGCACGGGTCTGGGAGGCCCCCAGGCCTGGGTGTGGCTCGACGTGACTTGTGCCAGCGAAGTTGCCTATGCTTCACAGCAGCCGCGGTTGCTGTGGCCGTGTCGCATGGCAGCACGCCCCCGCATGTGCTCTTCCTGCCGCCGGCAGACCCTCAGTTGGCGCCGCGCCCAAACCCGCAAGTAGCTCACGCCCTGCCTCCGTACCCCTGTCCCCAGCTGGGACTACGGGCGCGCCACCGAGGAGCCGTACACTCGGCAGTACGACAGGCGGCCGCAGATCACGTCATCCGCGCAGCTGGAGACGCTCGGGCCCGACACGCCGCGCGCCTTCTGGCGCTGGGACAAGGGTGCGGCCTGGGGCCTGGGATCTAGGACTTGGGGCCTGGTGCCAGGCATTGGCGATTGTAAGCTCGCGCAACCCCCGCCTGCCTGCTTCCCAAGCGCCCCGCTCCTGCCCCAGCTCTTTCACCCAGCCCCCTCTGCTCTGTATCTCCCGCATCAGCGGGCGGGTTGCTTCCCCACTCCTGCCCTCACTCGACCTCCCCGACCACCCTCACCTACCCTCCGCGGCCAGCACATGCCCAGCACATGCCCCCCTCTCGCCTGCCTCTTGGCCTTCGCCGCCCGCTGCCCCCCACCGTCCGCCGCCGCCCTCCCGTAGGCAACATCACGCGGCAGGAGTTCGAGGCGGCGGCCGCCGCGGTGTGGCCCCCCTGCACGCACTGCATGGACCTGGTGCGCTACAAGCTGCTGGGAGGGCGGCTTTGGGTCAAGAAGGGCTCGCGCGCGGGCATTCACCGGAGATTCGCGGAGGACATGCTCAAGGTAGGGGGAGGGGAAATGGGACGGGGGAAAGGTGGAAGGGGTACAGGGTACGTGTTATTGGACGCGTGCGGGGAAGGGCGGCTCGCGGAGGACGAGCTCCGGCAGCGCTTTGTGGCGGTAGGGGGAGGAGGGCAAGGAGTGGGCGGGTACGTGCGTGTACGCGTCTTGTCCAGGGAAGGGCATCTGAGATGGCGGCGGGGTGGAGCGGAGTAGGTAGCCGCCGGCCCCGAGGATCGGCTGCGCCGGGCTTGGCAAACTCTGGGGTTAGCGAGGACTTGTCCGGGCGATAGGCGCACGACCATCTCATCCCCTCCACCCTTCATCTCCTAGCAAGGGCGCGTGTGTGAGCATGTCGACAGCCTAGGCACGCCCTCCTTGGCACACCCTCCCTTCCCCCTCTGCCACACCCTCGCGTCCCCCAGGTTGTGGTCTACCTATTTCCCTCGCTGCCGGACATGGAGTTCCTGCTGCACTTTGGCGACGGCTGCACCGTGGGCCTGCCCGCCATCTCCTGGAACGTCTGCAAGCAGCACCCGCTGGTGGGTTCGCGTGGCAAGCGGCGCTCAACAACTTCTAGACTTGGGCGGGCTGGGCCGGGCCTTGCAGTAGGCGGCAGGCGCCGGAGGGGCCGGGCTGGGCCGGTAACGCTGGGGACCTGGGCAAGCGTGCGGCGGGGTCTGGCGCAGCGCCTTGGTTGCTTCTCAGGCTCCGTGCTGCAGGGCGGCCAGCCAGGAGGAGGGGGTCCAGGATTGTTGCGGCCTGGCACCACGGCCCGCGTGGGGCGCACGGGGGCCTCGAAAGCCGCCCCCGGGGTCAGTGTGTCATGGGAGGCCGTGCCGCTCACCAGCGCCGCAGCTGAGCGCCGCCACTGCGCTGCGCCCAGCCCCACCGCCCGCGCCGCCTCTCCGCCCCTCCACCCCAGGCCGGCTTCACGATGCCCACGTACGGCCTGTGGGAGCGCTCCTTCGGACCCAGCCAGATGCGGGCCTATCACGCATGCCTGGACAAGAGGTGGGGCGGGGCACGGCCAGGGGTAGCAGGGAGGGGGCCAGCAGGAGCCCAGGCCAGGGCCCGCTGGGTCGGTCCACTTCCCACAGAGATGCGGGTGTGGGGCCCGAGGGCTGCCAGTGCCGCCTAGAGCCGCTGGGCTGACACGGGGGTGCCGCACGGCCGCCGAGGGTGGCAGAGCCGGCATGCGCTGCCGATTGGCCTCGGGCGGACACGGCGGCGCCGGCGGGGCACGTCCGCAGGGAGCGTGCAAGGCGAAGAGGGGCAGCGGGATCCCGGGCTGGGCCCGTCGCAGGGCCCGTTTCCTCACCCTGTCGTGCCTGCGATCGCGGCCCTGGCCCTGCTTGTTCACGCCCGCCCGACCCCCGCGTAGGTATCCCCCCGAGCGGCGCAAGCCCCTGATCGTGTGGCGCGGCGGCACCACCGACACAGTGCTCGAGGCCTTCGACGAGACCAACTTCATGAGGGTGCGGGGCAGGGCGCTAGGGCTGCGTTCGTGTGTGGCTGGTGTTGGCTTCGTGTTGGGCGGGTATGGGGCTCGTATCGGGTTTGGGAAGGCCAAGGGCAGGCCATGCGGCTGCAGAGGGCTGGGCTGGGCTGGGCGCTCCACAGTGGGGTCGGTGTAGCCAACAGGATGTGCGTCGGCTGGCCTACAGCCAGCTGGACCTAGGCCCCGTCCAGGTCCTGCGCGTCCAGCTCCCCTGCTGTCGCAGCGCCCGCCCGACGTCAAAGCGCGCCTGCAGCTGCCACGCGACGCTGCCCCGCACCCCTCCCCGCCGCCGCGACCAAGCGCGAGCTGATTGTCAGGCTCGGGGCTGCAGACCAGTACATCCCTGGGGCCCCCCCACCCCCTCTGCCGCCGCTGCGCGCCAGGCGCTGCGCATCCAGCTGCACCTGCTGGCCCGCAACCACACGGACGTCATGGACGTGAAGCTCACGCAGCTGTTCAACTGCGACGAGGTGGGGCGTCCTGGGGGGGTACGGGCGGGCGGGTGGATTGGCGGGCGGCGACCGGCGATGTGGGTCGGGCGGCGCGCGTCAGCGCCCTGCGGGGTGGGAGGCGTGTGGGCCCTGCGCGCATGGGGGTCGGGCGCAGCGCCGCGGCTGCGGCGTTGCGGCCATGCTGCGACGCGATATGCACCAGTCGGCGCTCGGGGGTGTACGCCGGAGGTATGGGGGACCCGGCGGCTGTTGGGACCCATCCGCCTGCCGCCGCCCGCCTTCGTAGAGGTGTGCAGACAGGTGTTGCCAACATCGTGGACACTTTTGGACCTAGACGAGATGGAGCCCGCCTGGCGCCTGCTCCCGCGGCCGCACCGCAGATGGTGACGGGCATGCTTGGCGACCTCGGCGGCCACTCGCTGCCGTTCGAGGACTACAACAAGTACTGCGCCATCATCGACGTGGACGGCAACGGCTGGAGCGACCGCTTCGGCCAGCTCGTCAACTTCCCCACACCGCTCATCAAGGCGAGAGCGGGAGTGGCGTTCACGTGCTGGCCACAGCGCTGTGATGGGCGGCAGCCCGCGTGCGCTCTGCCTGTGGACGCGGGGGCAAGCTGGAGTTGCAGCGGCAGACGGCTGCGGGGGCCGGGAGTGGGGCTGGCGCGGTGGTGTGTGCCGCGGGTGTGCCAGGGGCTAGGCTGCTCACCGGGTCTGGCCCGCGTGCCACGTGCCGCCTGGCGCGAAAGCATTTGGTCGAGCCCCTGACGACCCCGCCCCTCTGCCCGGCCCGGCACATGGCGGATGCCGACGCACGTGATGGCTGGGGTCGTTGAGCCAGCTCCGCTCACGCCACCCTGCCCTGCCACCTCACTCCCCTCGGCAGGTGGCCTCCAACTTCACGGCCTTCTTCGAGCACCTCTACGCGCCCGGCACCGCCTTCACGCAGTTCGCAAGGGACCTGTGAGCGAGGCCGCAGGGTCGCGGTGGGGGCGCTGGGTGCGGGGCACTGCCCAAGGCGCCGTGAGCCACGCCACAGTCCAGCTGAGGTCCAGGCCCCCGAGCGCGCGCAACCGCAGCCGCCGCCTGCATCGTGCGAGTCGCACATAAAGACACGTAGGCGCCGGGCCCCGCCTACACGGCTGTCCCCGCACCCGCCCCCTGCGCCTCGCGAGCCGCGCCGCCCACACGCGCTGCGCTCACCCAGCATCCCGCAACCACCATGCCCCGGCGGCTGCCTGCCGGGCATGTGGGTCACGCCCCCCCCCTGCTTGCGCTCCACCCGGTGCCATGTCCGCTGCTGACCTCACCCCTCACGCCGCCAGGTCCGACCTGGCAGCCAAGGCGCACGCGGCGGTGGAGGACTGCAAGGCGGGCGGCCCTGCGGGGCGGCGGCGCGTGCTCAACACGCAGGCAGCCACGCGCGTGCTGCTAGACCAGGTGTGCTGTTGCGCCCCCTCCCCTTGACCGTCCCTAGAGGACCAACCATCCCTACACTGCATATCCCTCCCCTTCACCCGCGCTTGCACGGCGTGCATGGTCGGTGTGTCACGGCGAATGCAACAGGGTACGGCGAGTACGATGTGTACGGCAAGGACATACGGACGTGCCCGTGTGCGCATGCAGGTGGGCATCGCCGAGGCCTGGGCCTACACGCTGCTCAAGTTCCGGGAGTTGGCCACTTGGGCGCCCGACCCCAGCACTGCAGAGTACGACCAGGTACGGCCTGGTCCGGCAGATCGGTGCGGCCGAGGCAAGTACGGCAGAAACTTGGCGACTCTGGCCTCCGTGACCTGGAATGGAGTTGCCGCGTGCGCCACGCTGAGTCATTGCATGCGCCCTGCATGCGCCACGTGAGCCCGTGTGTGTGGTACGGGCGGGTCCGCAGGTGGATATGAGCTGCTGCGAGTTCACCCGGCTGCCCTCGAAGTTCGCGGAGGCCGTGTCTGCGCTGACGCCCAAGGACCAGCGCAAGCAGGCCGCCGAGCGGGCGGCGGCGGAGGCGGAGCAGCAGCGGGCCGCGGAGGCGGCGCAGCAGGCAGCGGCGGAGCAGCAGGCAGCGGCGGAGCAGCAGAAGCAGGCGGCGAAGGAGCAGGCGGCGAAGGAGCAGCGAGAGGAGGACGGCGCAGGCCGCGGGCGCAGGGGCCGGCGCGGTGGCAAGGCGCGGCGGATGACACGGAAGCAGAAGCGCCAGGAGCTCGTCGCTGCGAAGAAGGCGCGCCAGGCCGCAGAGGCCGCGGCGGCCGCGGCGGCGGCAGCAGCCGCTCAACAGCAGGCCGCAGCGGCAGGGCAACAGGCGGCGGCAGGGAAGGAGGTGGTGGCGGTCATAGGGCAACAAACAGCGGCCGCGGAACAACAAGCGGTTGCTGGCTCTGCCCAGGTGCGGGGCCAAGGCCAAGCGGCGGCCGCGGGCTCGGCGCAAGCGCAAGGCCAGGGCCAGGTGGTCGGCTCGGCTCAAGCGCAAGGCCAAGCGGCGACCGCCGGCTCGGCGCGAACGAAAGGCCAAGCGCAGGGCCAGGGCCAGGGCGCCAAGCCCCTCGTGCTTAGCCAGGAGCAGATCGCGCTGCAGCAGCGGGCGCTCGACGAGACCCTGGCGCAGGTCATTGCGCAGGAGGCGCGCAAGGAGCGGGCCGGCGCGGGGACAGCAGCGGGACAGCGGCGACGCGGGTGAAGTGCGCGCATGACAGAGGTGGCGCGGGGCAGAGGTGGCGGGGTGGGCCAACGGCGACTCCGCTGACGACCCGGGCGTGCGGCTGGTGCGCGGCGGCGCGCAAGGAGGATGTTTCCTGATCAAGTTGTGGTTCTTTGTCATGTACTATATCCCACGGACCCACAGCCCTGCTGGCGTTCCGGCTAGCGGCGCCGTTGTAGCGCCTAGGGCAGGTAGTAAGGTAGTAAGACGTGTTTGTCGTGGCCAGGACAGCCAGAGTTTGGTAAGCATTGTGCGGTGTACTGCGCAGCGCCGGAGGTGTTGCTACTGCTGCGAAGCAACGAATGCATGTGGTGACGCGTTTTTTAGACGCGGCATAGAATCAACCAACGAACGCAGCAGGCTGCTCATCTGCATGTCTGCGCTGCATGTGCATTGTCTGCGCTGCATGTGCATTGTCTGCGTGGGGGGCGGCGGTGGGGGTCGTGGGGGGCTGCGGCCGGCCAGGGCTTGAGCGGTGGCGGTTTGGCGGATGCTTGTTTCCATGGCGCTATGCCAGGAGCGCACCGCACTTATGCAGCGAACTGAGGCTAGAGAGGGCCGCGTGATCCTGGCTGGTGGAGTGCGGGGGTGTAGCGGGCGGAGCACGAGGTAGGCCTAGGTTGTCAGGAGCCTGTTGTCCGTGGCGCAAGATAGGGCTGTACCGCCGAAGCGTGACCTGCTCATGTCGCTAGCTACCGGCGCAGCAGCGCACCGCGCAGCGCGTGGGCAGGGAGCGGGCGAGCGTCACGTGGAGCGCCAACACGTGGGTGGATTGTGGTGGTGCCCCTTGCAATATCGATGGCACGCCACCTGGGCACCTTGACGCACTCAAAACTCCTCTAGCTCCAGCCACACACAACGGTGCCATGCAGTCCGCCGCAGAGCTAGCCGCGGGGCGCGGCGATGTCCACAGGTGCCGACACACACACAAGAGGGGGGTCCGTCTTCACCTAACACTTGAACACACAAGAACAAACGCACACACAAACTACTAACGCAAGATAACACAGGCTAACCTCACACCGACCCGCTCTCAAAGCACCATGGCATGGCACGCATGCCCACCACGGCCGGTCCAGTCTGGCCAAGTCAAGCAGACCTCCGGCTAGCGTGGACGTGCATGGGAACGGCGCAACGACATCCAATCCATGAGTTCACATCACCATTCGGCCAGCGCGCAGCGAGACCACTGCCCGGAGTGCACATGGAACCCTTCTTGTATGCCCCCCAACACATGGAGACACAACGGCGACCGCACACCGAGCTAAGGATGCCGCACCTCGTGGGGATGCGACCGCGACCACAACCGGCGACCAAACAGCCCACACCCGGCAACGCCTGGGCTCGGCACGCATGGCCCCCCTCGACGATGCAGTTCCATGCAGCGGAGGTACACAGCCCGGTGTTCGCAGTGGCTGCGGTGAACTGCATTTCGTGTGAAACCCACGTCCAGAACAAGCGCGTCACCCCTTTGCCCATGACAGCACCGCCCGACCGCGGCATGACCGCAGGCCGCGCCTGGCCGCGACACGCTGCGACCGCGGCCAGAAGGCGCTGCCCGCCCCATCAGAACATGCACATCCCTCCAGACCGCGCTGGGGTTAACCTCACGGATCAGTACCCCACCGCCTTCGAGATCCTGACTGCGCAGGTACCACGCCGCTACCACAGCACGTGGCAACACTACCGCTGGCCACACCAAGACGCGATTGCTGCCGCGCCTCCGTCGCGCAAGCCCGTCTTATTGCTTAGACACGACCCGGCCCAGCCAACGCACCGCCCCACTCGGCGCGCCGCCGTCAGCCGGTGTGTTCGTGGGGCCGCTGCGGCGCCTTGCCCGGCACCCGGAACAGCGAAGACAGCAGGCTCCCTCCTCCTGCGCCGGACGCTGCCCCTCCGCCGCCTCCACTGCCGCCGGCTGGCCCCCCGCCGCTGCTGGCAGCCGCCCCGCCGCGGTGCCTCCCGCCGCCGCCACCAGCAGCCGCGTGTCCTCCTCCTCCTCCTCCGCCGCCGCCGCCATGCCGGCCGTGTTGCTGCCCGGGGCCCTTGTAGATGTAGTGCTGCTGCTGCATCCCTGAGGGCCCGGGGGCGCCGCCATGGGCCGACATACCGCCACCTCCCCCTCCACCTCCTCCACCGCCGCTACCGCCCGCGCCGCCGCTGACGTTGCTGTGCGCCCGCCGGTAGCCGTGCTGGCTCCCGTAGTGATGGCCGCCGCCGTGGTGGTGGCCGTGGTGGTGGCCGTGGTGCTGCCCTTGATGTGAGTGGTGCCCTTGGGCGTGGCCCTGGCCGGCGGCGGCGTAGCTGCCCACCGACCTGGGGGTGCCTGGCCGCTCGGGACCGCCATGGGCGCCGCGCTGCGCAAGCCCCGGCGGCAACGATTGGTCGTCGCCGTCGCCGGAGCCGCCGCCAGCCCACTGTGCGTCCGCCACAGACAGGGAGGATGCCGAGGGTATTGCCGGCGATGCCTGCTGCGGCGGTGACGGCGGCGGCGGCGGCGGCGGCGAGCCGCCGCTGCCGTTGTGCTGCAGGTGAGGCTGCCACCTGCCACCGCCGGCGCCGCCAGTCCCGCTGCCGCCCGAGCCCTGCGTCGTCAACGTGTACGGCAGCGCGACGCTTGCCGTACCCTCATACTCCATGGCACCGTACGACACGCCGATGGCGGCGGCACCGCCGTTGCCTGGGTAGGCCACGGTGGCGCCGCGCGGCTGCCGCGCGTCACGTTGGTGCGCCTGGCCCTGGGCCGAGGCCAGGCCGGTGCGCGGATACGCGTGCGGACCGGCAGCATGCAAGTGCGCCTGCGAGTGGGCTTGGCCAGGATAGCTCTGGGCCCAGGCCGAGCCAGGCAGGCCGCCGGGCAGGCCGCTTCCGCCTCCGCCGCCCGCGCCGCCGGTGCCGTACCGCTGGTCCACATAGGGCGGCGGCGGCGGCGGCAGCTGCGGCAGCGGCGCCACCTGCGGCGCGCCGCCCGCGCCTGCGTGGCCGTGCTGCTGCTGCTGGTGGTGCAGCATGCCCGTTCCGGCCATGGGGAGCAGCGTGTAGGCGGGCCTGACGGGGAGGAGCGCGCGAGCGGCAGCAGCGCGGAGCTCGCCGGGAGATTGCACGTGCTACCACCTGCCGCCCTGGCCCACGGCACAGCCAGCACCCCATCCCACCCCGCGGCCGCGCTACTCGACCGACCGCAGCAGCCCCGTCGCTATGACCTACGCCCAACCCAACCGCAGCCCGCCGCCCGCCGACCTGCCCAGCCAGCCGCCCATGCAGCCGTTGAAGGAGCCAAGCACGCAGCGCAGCGGCGCCACCGCCGCGCCCAGCACGCCGCCAGCCCACTGCAGCGCGGCGGACGACTCGCCGCCCGCCGTCGCGCCGGCGGCGGCAGCCATGGCGGACGGCAGCAGTTGGGCGTAGAGGTAGGCATCGTACCTGGGGGTGGGCGTGACGGGGCAGCGGGGAAGCTGATAGAGTCACGCGCGTCGAGGGGGTGGTGACGCGTCGGTCGTGCGTAACAGTCAAGCAGGGATGCGTTGGGTTGGGTGCGCAAGTGCGGGTCTGCGTGCTGGCAGCCCGTGCCCAGGAGCAGGACTGGGTAGGCGCTGCGAGGGGGAGGGAGGCGGGGTAGAGGGGAGCTGGGCGGCAGGGGCGCGGCAGCGGCGGCCCATGCCGAGGCCGCCTTAGGGTCATGGCTGCGGCCCCAGGTCGGCCGCAGCGGGGGTTTTGCTTCACGTGGCCATCCTTGACGGCAGCATGGGGCCGTGGCGTTGCCGGGCCCCGGCAACCGCAACGCGCGCTGTAGTCCCGGGGAGTGTGGTTGTGTGTCTGCCGGGCGGTTGCTGCCAAAGCGAGAGCCACAACTGGGAGCGAGTCCCGGGCGACGCGTACCAGGTCTGGTTGGGGTTGGGCTGGCGGCCCGTGAACTGGCGGGCGGCGGGGGCAGGCGCAGCGGCAAGGGTGAATGACCGCCAAATGCCGTGACAACGGCTGCCGTACTGCTGCCGTACTGCTGGCGCCGTACCAGGTGGTAGAAGTTGGGCAGCACGGCCATGGGCTGGAAGCCGCTGCTGCCGTACAGCCGCATGGCGGCCTGGTTGTACGAGATGACGTGCAGGAAGATGGCGTGGCAGGACCTGGCAGGGCGCGCCGCGGGGAAACGGCGTTCGTGTCGGAGGCCGCAGCGTGGGGGGCTGCCTGCGTGCATGCTGCTGATGGCCACGCCCTGCGCCGTTGCAGCCCAGGCCCGCACGTCCCTCCCACCGCCATGCCAGACCCATCCATGGCGTGCCTCATGGCGGGCCCCAGCGCAACGGCGTGCCAGCCGCCGCCCCTCGCAGCGCGCCACTGCGAGTCGCCGGCGGCTGCCACCGGAGCAGCCTCGGCGTGGCGTGCCGCTGCACCAGCCCCATGCGGCGCGCCCTGCCAGCGCCCCTCGCCCCCAGCACGCCGCCCCAGCAGCCCCAGCCGCGCCCCTCGCCCCGTGTGCCTGCCCCAGCCCCACCTTGCACCGCAGCGCCCTCCCTTCCCCAGCTCTCCCCCCCACCTGAGCCCCAGCGCGTGCCGCTGCACCAGCCCCAGCAGGCTGCGCGCGATGCCGCAGCGCTGCGCGCCCGCCACCACACCCAGCGTCAGCACGTAGATGGCGCAGTGGCCGTCGAGCGCCTTGGAGCCCAGGCCCAGGAACTGGCGGTCCTGAGGGGGAAGAGAGGGGAGCGGCACGAGGAGGAGGGGCGTGTGCAAGGGGGGAGGGGATACCGGGGAGCTGGCATGGGTGGGTGAGAGCCTTGGAGCGTGAGCTGTTGTGGGAGGGTGTGTCGGTCATGGCCCCGGCGGCCGAAGCAAGCACCGGGGACGGGGTTGCCACGCGCTGGGTTGGTGCCGAGCGCAGGGGTGGGGGCGGGTCAGGACGAGGAGCGCGAGGGCAGAGCAGAGAGGTAGGTTTGAGGTGGCAGGGGCAGGAGACGAGGGACGAAGGGCGAGATGAGGGGTGGACGAGGAGGGGTTCCGTTGGCAGCCACGGCTCCGGGGACACGGGATGGTGCCAGATCGCCGTACAATGTATGCAGCACAGCACAGCACGCACCAGGGGGTCGCATTCGTACAGATAGACCTGCCGTGCCGTGACGAAGCCAACGAGGTGGTCCCTGCCGTACTCGCTGTGTACGGCAGCCCATGAGAACACCCTATCGTGGGACGGCAGCGGCGGGCGACCCCAGGGAGGGGCGAGGCTGGGTGCCGGATGGCATCAGCAACGTCGGGACGGGCAATGCTCGCTGCAGCATGACGGGCTACGTCAAAAGGGCTTCCTTGTTTGGCATACCATGCCGGGGTCGCGCTATTCCCGGCCATTGCGGCAGCCTGGGGCTGCCTGGCGGCCGGGAGCCGTAGCCCCTCGCCCATGCCACATCACACTGCGCCACGGCTGCTGACCTGTCAGCACCGGTGACAGCTTTGCGGAAGAAGTTCTCCTCATAATCAATTGGGAATAAGTCCCGGTGCACAGCCTGCGGAGCGCGCGCACCGCACTCGTCCAAATCACGACGACGAATCCGTGCACCCGGCAGCCGGGGCACCTCCATCACCTTTAGAGCATCAGTGTCAGATGGCTGCAGCTGTCGGTAGTACAGGCTGAGGCCCTGCGCCGGGTCGCCCCGATATAACGCAGTGGCTGGGCCCTGAAAGCTGACCGGCGCCACGCCAAGCAGCGGGGCATGTCCCAGCATTTTAATTTAACGTGCCATCGCATGCTATAGCGGCAAGCAGGAGGCCGCAGCTGTCCGAGATAGCATGGTTCACTGGTGAAGCGAGATTATCAAGCGAGCGCGAATGAAAATTGATTGCTCTACAGGATCATGATGTTCCAAGCTGTGGCCCGAGCACTGGGTTTTTGCCAAAAGGTATAATTTGTTCACCATCCCCGAACTAGCGGCTCTGCTGCATTCACGGGTCAGTGCTCTAATTAAGCACTCGCCGACATTCATAACAGTCGACCTTCGCTGGGGCTCAGCGCTGCTTTCGAGATGATAATGTCTGGTACAAGCAGCATGGCCGTGTGCAAGGGCAACTCGGGGGCATGAGCTGATTTTCGCGCGATGGAGGCTGCCAACGGTGTTGCGCTGGCTGTGGACAGCACTCACGTCCAGTCGGACGCTGCAAGTGCCATGCACATCTCGACGCCAGGCCCAGCGGCTGCTGCTCCGGACGCTGCTGCGGCACTAATGGGCCATGTGGCATCGACCGGCATTGCTGGTGGCCTTCCCGCAGCACCTGACGCACGCCACGGCGGAGGCAGCGACGCGTCCGGCGGGGCTGTTGCGGCGCCCGCTGCAGGCCTAGCTGTGCCCTTCGGGCTCAGCGCACTGGCCTCGCCACTGGACCCACCACTCGCTGCCGCTGCCGCCGCGCAAGATCCACGAGGGCCCTCCGCCGCCGCGCCAACCATCGCCAGCCTCCGAGCCATGATGGCGGCCGCCGCAGCGCCGCCGCCACCCCCCGCCGCCGTCGCCAGTCCCGACCCGCTCACCCTCCCGCCGCCGGCCGAGCTCGCTGTCGCCGAGTGCACCCTACTGCCGCTGCAGCTGCAGCCGCCGCCGCCAGATGCTGCCGCCGGCGGCAGCACTGGCGGCGGCGCCGACGCCGACCTACCTTCCCTCCTCAACGCCGATCCCGAGCAGCTAGCACAGGCCATCGCCGCTGCCGTCGCCGCCGTCGCCGGAGCCACCCGCGCCGCCGCCGAGGCGGCGACGGCTGTGCCGCCGGCGGTCGCAGCGCCACCGCACCCGCAGCCATCCTGGCCAACCCACGCCCCGGGCCAGGGCCCCATGCAGCCGCACAGCCGGGCGGCGCCGCCGGAGGTCGCCACCGGCGGCTGGCCGGCGCCGCAGGCACCGCACGGCGTGTACGGTGCCGTACCATACAGCGGCGAGGGGCCTGCCGGGCCCTCCGGCGGCGGCGGCGGCGGCGCTTGGCCGTCTACCGCGGCGGGCCAGCCCGGGGACTTCCTTCAGCCCCAGGCCGCGTGTCCCCCGCAGTACGGTAACTATGCAGGCGGCGGCGGCGGCTCCTACCCTGGCAGCGGCCCCGACCCGCATGCCGGGTCGCTGCCGCCGCCCGCCTTCGACCCGCAGCAGGCGCCGCACCCCTACCACCAGCAGCCTCTCCAAGCGCAGCACCACCAGCACCTCCACCCGCACGAACCTCATCCGCAGCGGCACCCCTACGAACACCCCGACCAGGTGCAGCACCACGGGCCAGGCGCGCCGCCGTACGACCAGCGCGGCCCGCCGCCGCCGCATCAGTACCCGCACAGCCAGCACCACGTGCACGCCTACCCGCCCGACCCGCGGCACGCGCAGCACGTCCCGCACAGTTCATACCCACACGGCGAGCCCGGCCGTGCCGCCCCGCACGCCGGCTACGGCGACGCCGGGCCAGCCTGGCCGCCGCCGCAGCAGCCGCAGCAGCCGTACGGCAACACGCGTGGGCTCGCTCCGGGGGCCTCGTGGGGGGCGGGGCCTAGCCCACAGGGCGGGGCCACCTCGGGTTCGTGGCGCCAGGCCGCGTGGCAGGAGGCCGTTCAGCACCAGCGCCAGCGGCGGCACGAGAGCGCCGTACGGCATCCCGCGTACGGCAGTACGGCGCCGTACGGAAGCTCGGACCGCGACCCGTACGCGTTACGGCAGCAGGGCGGGCAGCGTCCCCCGCCGCAGCGGGAACCGCAGCCGGAGCCGGAACCGCTGGTGCTTTGGTCGCCGCCGCCGGCAGACCTCTACACGCCCTCGCACCATTCGCTCTACTCGCCGTCGCGGCCGGAGCTCTACTCGCCCAGCCGGCCGGAGCTCTACTCCCCGAGCCGGCCGGAGGCGGCCGCGCCTGAGGGCGCCGCCGACGGCGAGGGAGGCGGTGACGAAGATGACGACGGCGGCGGCGGCGGAGCTGCATTGCCGGGAGCCACCACCGGGGTTGCAAGGCAGGCTGGCAGCGGCGCCGTCCGGCCAGCGAGGGTGCCTACGGTGGCGGCGGTGCCGGTGGCGGTGGCGGCGGTGGCGCCGCCGCCGACGGCGGTCAGCAGCCTGCAGGCGATGCTGGACGCGCGGCGCCGCGGCGGCGGTGCCACCGCCGCCACCGCCGCCGCCAAGGACCAACAAGGGCAAAGCGACGCGGCGTTGATGCCGCCGCCAGCAGCACCGCCAACGGCGCCGCAGCCGCTACACCGCACCCTGCTGTCGCGGGCCGGCGGCGCCGCTGCGCCTCAGCCGCCGGGCGGGGCGAGGCCGGCGGCGGCGCCAGGCCGGCCGCTGGCCCCGCCGGGGCGGGTGCTCCGGACGCAGCTGTCGGCGACGGCGGCGGCGGCTGCAGGTATGCGGGTGCCAAACGCGCCGTCGGCCGCAGCGGCGGCGGCGCGGCGGGCCGAGGAGCAGGCGCAGCTGCGCGAGCGGCTCGCGGCGAGGCTGCGGCAGCAGCGGGCGGAGGGTGGCGGCGACGGCAGCCCGGCCGCTTCGGCGGAGGACGCCGCGGCGTCGTCACCAACGGCAACGGCACACGGCGGTCGCAAGACGGCCGGCGATGGTGAAGCTGCAGCCTCTGAGGCTGACGGCGGGCCGGCAGCGGCGCCGCTAGACGGCGCAGGCTCTGTGTCGCCAGCCGCCGAGCCGCAGGAGGCGCCGTTACCGCAGGCCACAGCCAGCCCTTCACCCAAGCCGTTGGCGCATGAAGCCAAGGCGAGCCCGCCGCCGCCGGAGGCGTCAGAAGCAGCGCCGGGACCGTCTGCGGCTGAGGCCGGCGGTGCCGGGGCGGAGGTGCAGTCTGGGTCCCAGCCGGCAGCGGACGCGGATGCGGCTGCAATTGTGGCAACCGGCGCCGCTGCCGCTCCTGGCGCTACCGAGGGCGATGGTGGGTCGTGCGGCTGCGCGCAGACCGACCGACCGGCACTGCCGCCCAAACGCCCACACCACCTTGGCGCCAGCCCGTGCTGACGCCGGTCCCTTTGCCGCCCCGCGTCTCGTGAAACCACAGGCGGCGCCGCCGGCGCGCCCGTGCCCTCCCCGGCCGCCGCGCCGCCCGCCGCCGCGCCGCCGCTGGCGCCGCTGCTGCGACCTCTAGCGGACGCGGTGCCGCTGGCGGAGCGCCACATGGTCACGTACGTGCCGAGGTCCGCCATACCGCGGCTCACACGCCAGGTACGATTGCACCCGGTTCGGCGGGGCGCGCCGCGAGCGCCACGCGTCGGCGCTGCGATAGCCTGCCCGGTCAGTGGGGCCGCCGCGGCTCGCTGCAGCCTTACAACGCGCCCGGCGCCTTCCCCAGTGTCCCGCCCTGCCCTGCCCCGCCCCGCCCCGTTATCCTGTCTCAGCCCCTTGCCTCTGGCCCCGCAGGACTGCGCGCACATGCTGACGGGCGGCTACTTGGCGCTGGCGCTGCAGCGGGCCGGCGTGGCGGCGCCCGGGGCTGCGGTCAAGGTACGGATGGCCGGGGCCGCTTGTGTTGGGGCCGCTTGTGTTGGGGCCGCTTGTGTTGGGGCCGCGCGGCTGGGAGCGGTGGGCGCACTGGCACACTGGCGCACTGGCGCGGGTCATCGCGGGCCTCGCGGGGCTGCGGCTCGGGCAGCTGGACCGCACGGGCAGCAGCGGGTGAGAAGCTGCTCGTTGCTGCCCGTCGTCGCTGCTCATCTCGGCCGCCACGACCACTCGCACGCATCCGCTGTAGGCCGTCAGCTGCGAGGCGGAGCTCCGAGCCGCGGCGGCCTCGGCCGCGGGCGCCCACGAGATGAGCCTGTACCGGCAGGTCACGTCCAAGTTGGCGTACGACCAGCTCGCCAGGAAGGTACGGCAGCGTGCGGCACGGGCCGTGCTGGCTGGGGCTCGGAGCGCCGCGCTGACCCCCGCCCGGTCGTTCGCAGGCCCGTGCCGAACCGGAGCGGCTGCAGCTTTCCGAGGACCTGGAGGCCGCCCTCCGGAAGCGGTATGGAGGCGGTAGCGCGCCGCCCAGCGGCGCCGCAGCGGCGGCTGCGTCCGCCGCCGCCAAGCCGACGGCGGCGAAGCCGCCGACGACGATTGCGGCAGCTGGCGGCCCAGCCGCCGCGGCGCGAGCCACCGCCACCACCGCCAAGCCAACGGCCGCGGCAAAGCCCGCCACGTTCTCCATCGCCATGGTCTTGGGGAGCGGCGGCGCCGCCAGCAACGTCAAGAAGCTGTCTGCCCCCAAGAGCCGCGCCGCCAGCGCCCTCGCCGCAGCCATCATGCCCGGGGCCAAGCGCAGCGCACCGGCGGCCGTGCCCGCAGCCTCCGTCGCCATTGCTGCCGCCGCTGGCGGCGCCGCGAGGAGTGCTGGCGGTGCGGGCGCAAAAGGCGCCACCGCAACGACGGCCGCGGCTGCCGTTCCAGGTCCGGCCGCCAAGCGGCAAGGTGCTACTGAGGCCATGGCTGGGGTCGGAGCTGCGTCGGTAGAGAGGCCACAGCCCGCGGCATCAGCGGCAGCCGAGGCCTGTAGCGACGCGCCCGCGGCGCCCGCGGGCGCGTCGCCCGGTGCTTGCGTGGTCAGCGGCGCCGCAGCGCCGGCCGCCGTCGCCGAGGCCGCGGCCGCCGCGGTCAGCGGCGCAGCGCCGCCAGCAAATGACGCCGACGCCGCCACGGCAGCTCTAGGCGCAGACCCTGACAAAGCCAAGCAGCGGCTACGGGCGGACTCGTACGACGGGCTGTTCGGGTCCGGATCCGGGTCCGACCTGGGCGATGGGTCCGATTGGGAGTCGGACGCGGAGTCGGGCGAGGTTGGGGAAGCCCCTGGCGGCGCCGCCAGCAGCGGCGGCGGCGGCGGCGCCGTCGCCACCGCCGAGGAGGCGTCCTCTGGTGACGCCAAGATTGGCGCCAAGCTGAGCAGCAAGAGGCAGGACACCGAGGCGGTGGCGGAAGGCGAGGCGGAGCGCAAGCGGCGACGCGAGGCGAGGCGGCAGCAGGAGCGCGAGGCCAAGCAGGGCGAGGCTCCAAAGGAGGCCGAGCCGGGCGAATGGAGCACGGGCGAGGAGGAGCGGCGGCGCAGACTCGAGCGGCACAAGCGGCGGCGCGCCGCCGCTTCGCGCAGCGATGCCAACGGCGGCAGCGGCCGCGAGCACAAGCGACGATCGGGCGACGCCGCCGCTAGGGCCGCGGCAGCGGGGCAGGCTCCCGAGCCAGCGGCCGGTGCCGGCGGCGCCCGGGGGCAGGCGCCAGAGCCCCGGTCAGCAGAGTGGCAGGCGACTGAGGCGCGGCAGCTGCTCCGAACCCAGGTGCGAAGGGCCGCCGCTGGGGCGGCGCCGACGCATGCCTGGCGCGCTCTAGACAGGGCTCCTCATGTCCTGCTGCGTCTCCCCGCTTGCTGGGACAACTACCGTGAACCCAGCATGCCGGGGCCCCCGCGCCTGAGCCGGCGGCAGGCGACGGCCTGTGTCCATGACTACCCTGGAGATGTAGGGGTTCGGGGTCCTGCGTTTTGCCGCTACCAATGACCCAATCTCCACCTCGCGCAATCGTCCTTGGGCCCGTGGCAGGTGACGGCCTTTGTGCGGGCCACGCTGGACCCGCTCTTCGCGGCGGGGCTGCTGGCGGCGGAGGCCTACCGCCGCGCCGCCGCCAAGGCCGTGGAGCGGCTGATGGGCTCCCACCCGCGCGACACCACGGCAGGTGGGCGGGCGAGGCGCTGCTGGCGGCTTGGCGGCGGCGGACCGGATCGAGCACTGCGGCGAGGTGGCGTGGGTGCGAAGCCCGGCGCCCACGCGTGCGACTGAGCCCTGTGTCGCGCGCTGCCGAACCACATGTGACGCGCCCGCAGAGTTCCTGGTGCGGGAGCACGCTCAGGTGGGTGGGTGGGTGGGGTTGGGTTTGGTTGAAGGTGGTGACGCGGTCCGGTTGGGGTCCAGGCGGGCGGCTCGGGTCCGTGCCTATGAGGATGGGACGGGACCCTGGGCATGGGGCCGGCGTTGATGCGGGGTGTGAGCGCACAGTGCCCGGCCTCCCCACTGCTGCCCGGCCCCTGCTGCCGGCCGCAGGTTAGCCGCTTCATCATGGCGGTCGTGGAGCGCGAGCGAGCGCGGGAGCTCAGCGAGAAGCAGCAGCAGCAGCAGTCAGGACAGCAGCAGCAGTCAGGACAGCAGGTGAAGTCAGGACTGGAGTAGCAGTCAGGACAGCAGTAGCAGTCAGGACAGCAGTGCCCAGCCTCGCAAGCAGCAGACCCGAGAGGCGCAGGATGAGGCTCTGGAAGCGAAGGCGCGGGCGCAGGGCAGGCGCAGCAGGCATAAGCGCAGCAGCGGGTGGCCGCGACCGCCGCGCTGCGGCGCGGCGTATCGCATCAATGACGTAGCGCAGGCCGGCGTTACGTCGCGGATGCGCAGAGGCCGGCTGGCGGTGCAGCAGCGGTGTGCTCGCTGCGCTGGTGCAGCTTGGCCCGCGGCATGCTGGCGCTCGTTGGGTGCCTAGATAGGCAGGCGGGCAGGAAAGTGGCTGGTGGCTGCTGCAAGGCAGGCAGGCAGGCAGGCACAGGCGCACAGGAAGGCAGAAAGGCGGAGCAAGCAGGGGACAAGGCAGCAGCTAGCTGGGCCCTGCTAGGCTGAAGCAGGCGGCGGTGTGTGGCAGGGGGCGCTTGCAGCGCATGGCCGGGCCGGCAAGGCACGTTTGCGGTAGGCAGGCAGCGGGCGGCCGGCGGCGAGGCTCAGGCAGGCAGGATGCCCGATGGCGGGCAGGGTGCGGCGGGCGGCGGATGTGGTGCAGGCGTAGGCGAGCAATGGTGGGTGCGCTGCTGCGAAGGCGTGGTGGACTAAGTGAAGGCGGCGGGGAGCCAAGATAGATGCTGCTTGTCGCCTGACGTGTGCTGTAGTTAGCTGGAGCCAAAGTGAGTGAATGGGGTTACATATGATCCGTGGGGCGGGTTGGGTCGCGCAAGACGGGGCGGGTGAGGCAGCTTGGGATTTGTGGCTCTCGAGTGCAATCCAGGAGGCCCTTGCTCGGCCCGAATGACGCAATCGGCGACCATGCGGTCTCGCTCTTGCAGCAGGAGTTGCGGCCCGGCGGGCGCCCAGTTCGTGTGAGGGTGCCATGATCCCTGCGATCACGTGTTATCACCGCACCTCCCACCTTCCCCTGACGATCTCAGCATCTCGTGTAGGCTGTACAGCCTCCCTGTACCGGCACCACCGTCGCACGCAGCTAGTGCCGCACGACACAGTAAACCTTTTGTACCGCACGACCACACGACTCACGCGTCCAAAGCCGCATTGCAGCGGCGCAGTACGCGTACATCAATACAGCGGGGAAGGGGGGCACCCACACAATAACTCGGAGCAGTGCCATCAGCGCCGCACGGCATGGCACCACATGGATAAGCCAGCTCACAAACGCGGTTAGGGCAAGACGACGCGGATCAGGTTAGAACCGCAATGCCACAACAACAACTGAACCAGCGCCACACAAGACTTGTTGGGCCCAGCCCCTCCCACAAGCGCCTAGGCACGCCTTCCCAATTAGCTGCTGTAGCCATTACCCTTAACGTCAGAGGGTCAGGTGTATCCCCACTCATACTTATTCCACGAAAGTCCCCTGCCTATGCCCGGCGGCTGCGTGAGCAATTCGCGTGGCAGCGGCGACCTCAGCAGGGACGCGTTGAGCATCCGTCGCGTTGGGGAAGTGAACCGTCGCTCAGTGACGCTGCATGCCTCCCGATGGAAGCTCCTCCTCTTCGCGCCATGGGGCCCGGCCTGCCGTTGGACTGTGGGCGTTGCGAAACAGGGACGGACAGGGCCAATCAGCTTCGGCCAGGCCTGAGGAGGGGGCCCTCGCTCAGCCCCCACGGAGCATGCGCCTACCATGGTGCCATCCGCGGTCGAAGCGTTCCCTCTTCGCGCCAGCCATGGAAGGGCCCGCGGCAGCCGCCGGACTGCGGGCATCTGATGCAGGGACGGACGGAGGGCAAGTGGCGATCAAATCCGGTCAGGGCTCGCTGGGGGGGCGGGTCCCACGCTCAGCACCCAAGTGGCACGCGCCATCGTACCGGACGTGCATGTAGCAACCAAGCGCGCTGCAGCACCGCCGTGTGCATAGCCCAAGACGCCACCCCGCCGTCCCTCAGCTGCAGCAGATAGAGGACACTGCTCACCGGCCAGGCCGCCGCGCCTCGCCTCGTCACCGGCTCACCGTGCGCCGCCTCGCAGCCGCAGCTGCCAGCGCAGCCTGTCCCAGGACCACAGCTCGTTCTGCTCGCGCCGCGAAAGGTCTCGGGCCAGCCGCCGGACTGCGGACGTTGGAATG
>BDDC01001657.1:5232-22181 GCA_001662425.1 Chlamydomonas sphaeroides | reverse complement strand
GTGGGCCGCCTCGACGGTTGCTGCCTCCGCTGCCGCCGCTTGGACGGCGGCCACCTCGGCAGGAGTCCACAGGTGGCGTCGGCCCCCCGCCACAGGTGGCGTCGGCCCCCCGCACCCCTCATGTCGGCTACTAGGCGGCTTGTGTTTCTGAGGTTTTGCACGTATTGCATCGCGGATCTTTAGCTCAGTGGTAGAGCAGCTGACTGCAGATCAGCAGGTCTCGAGTTCGAACCTCGAAGGGTCCTATTTTGCCCGCGGTGACCGCAGCAAGGGGCGACGGGATCGGTTGGCGATCACGCCCCTGCCAGCGCCTGCTCGCGCGATACGCGTATGGCTTCACGCCCAGGGGAGGCAGGAGAGAAATGTGGGGCGACAGGGCGTTGCGTCGGGTCACCGAACGGCACCAGGGGCGACGGGGAGCGGGTTCAGGGTTGCGGCGCATAACGCTCCAGACCAGTCGTTACCACAGGCGCACATACATAAGAAACACACAACCACTGGAGCGTATGCTATCCTGCGCCGTCGGGAGCTGGCGTCGGTTGCCCATGGTCGTCCAGGAGTGCGCATGGCGACATGCTGACATCAAAGGTGGCTCGCGGCGACCGGACTCGGTGCTGGTGAAGGATGGGAGGTCGGCGCGATGACGACGCGCAGTGCCTCCATGCACGCGGGGGGGGGGCCTAGGGTTAGATGGCATGCCAAGGAGCAACCGAACGGTGAACTGACCCAGGGGCGAAAATGAGAGGGTTCTGGCACGATCAATGCCCATCCAACATCACCGCCTCCAGATCATTGCAGTCCTTACTGCGTACAATAGGTTATGCACGGGCACCTTCGTGTGGGCCGGGTGCACAATACTTGGCGGGCCTTGGCTGGTTGCGCATGTCGGTACATGCCCAGGGTCGGCAAGGAATGAACCACGCTTTGCGCCAAAGGCAGCCAGCCGGCGACTTGTCGCAAAGCCTGCGACGGTAGGGATGTCAATGTGGGCTGTGGCGACCCAGCGCGAGGACTGTGTACTATCTGCTGCGTTTTTGACATGTACCGGCCAGCAGCCGCAACGCGACGGTCACGTAACAAACACATGAGTGTCGCGGTTTTCAGGTCTTGGCATGCCCGTGCTAAACAACAGGGCGTGTCGACTGCGCGTCTCAGTATGCAGCATCGCCCGAAACGCAACCCCACACACCCTCTATTCGCCCCTGTCAGGGAGCCCGGCCAGCAGCGCGTGACACACTGCTGCATCCCCTCAATCCAGTACACAGTGCATTCTGAGTCACAGCCGTTCCTGCGGACCTTCGAAGCCGCGCCGCCAGCCCTGGGTGAAGTGACGACACATGGGCCGCTGCCCACTTCCCCGCCGCCCGCTGCCCCGCATGCCGACACGGCTGCGGCTGCGAGGTGCCGTTGGCGGGCGGAGAGGGTCGCTGGCGCCTGGCGGCCGGTGGCGGCGGTGGGAGGCACGGCAGCAGAAAGCCTTAGGAAGGCGGGGGCAGCGCCGACGTGGTGGTAGGTAGTTTCCTGAAAGCCAGGAGGGGGATGGGATGCGCACAGGTACGGCTACGCCGGCGTGAGAGGCGGTGCAGGCGGAGGGCGAGTGGGGAAAGGGGGGAGCGGCGGGGGTAAGAGAGGGCAAGTGCCCTGGCGTCCCGTACAACGCAGGCCGGTGAGGCCAAGCAGCCCTGAATCTTGCGGACCTTTCTCACAGTACCGCGCGGCGCCCTCGCCTGCGCTTTCTTGAAGCACTTCCATGCACATGATAGCAGCACACATGTGCTGCTGTCAACCTCTCGCATTCGTCGCGACATTCATCACCCACACTGTCTTGTCAGCGCTAGCAGCAGCTGCTGCTGCTACGGTGTCATCATGTCATCATATGCGTTGGTAGCCATTCAGACGCACGCTGATATGCTGGAGCTAGCGACCTCGAGCGACGGTTTCATGGCAACCGGCAGCCCGTCCGCGCGCGCGCTATGCCCATGTCCATGTCCATGTCGCCGGCTCATGAGCGCGGCTGCTGCGGTGGCAGTGGCTGCGCTACCGGCACGGCGCCCTGCGGCGGCACGGACCCAACGGCCGATGGCGTCTCGCCATGGCAACTTGGCCCGAACGTCGCGCGTCGCGTGAGTCGCATCCCAGTCTTGGTCCGGCCACCTGGGTGCAGGCCAGCCGACGGTCCTGGCCCTCTCCTGGGCTGCCCCGCAGCCGCTGCACCGCCGCCGCTGCCCCGCCGCCGCTGACCCAGCTCCGCTGCCTCGCGGCCGCTGCCGCCGGCCCTAGCCCCTGCCTTCGCCTCTGGGCGCGCCTTGCCCAGGCCAGCCTGGTACTACCAATCCGCCGGCGGATCATGCCGGGCGCCTGCCCGGCTTGATGTAGGCGGCCGCCGCCTGCCGCCCGGCCCGCCGCATCCACCACCCGCGGCCGCCGCCTACCGCCAGGCCTGCCGGCCGCACCGCCCCTACAGCCGTCGCCGCCGCCGCCCCTACCGCCGTCGCCGCCGTTGCCGCCGCTGCCGCCGCCGCCGCCGCCGCCCGCCGCCGCCGCAGGCCGGCGCCTGGCTCCAGCGCTACGAGCCTGCCCCGCAAGCCTGGATGCCGCCTGGATGCCGCGCCTGCTTGGCCCCTCCCGTCAGCGGACCTGCTCGGCGGCGCATGGCAGGCCACGCGGTCAGCAGCTGTGGCCAGCAGCTGTGGCCAGCAGCTGTGGCGGCAGGAGGGAGCAGTTCAAGGTGGGAGGGCTGCGGGACGGGCGCGGCCCAGGCAGCGGCGGCGGCTATGAAGCCGCCGCCGTTGAATAAAGGAACGGAGCCAATGACCTGTACCTGCAGTCCTGCGGCCCTAAGCACGCATACAAGCACGCATGGCAGAGCGCAGCCACGCCGCCGTCACCGCTTGCACCGGTGGCGCCGGTGGCAGCGGCGGCCGCGCGCGGCCAAGGCGGCGGCGGCGGCAGCGGCGGGCAAAGCGGCGGCTATCGCTGACGCCGAGGGCGGGCTTGGCGCGGCATCCTCTCCCGGAGCCGGCGGCGGCGGCGGCGATGGCGGCGGCGGCGACGGCGGCGGCGGTGGTGTCGCGAGCATCTCATGGCGGCGGCGCGGGCCTCCCCTGGTGGCCCCGGGGCTGCTGGTGGCCGGCGGGTTGTGGTCGGTGGGTGGGTGGCTGGTGGCCGGGCTCAGGGCTGACCTGTGGCGGACCACCCGCTGTCAGCTGCACCCCGTGGGGTTGGGGTCATGCTGGGGCTCTCAAGGCCGGGCGGCGGCATGCCGGAGCGCGACCCCCTGGCTATTTGAGGAATAGGAATGCACGGGGGGTGCAACCAGTGGGGCTGACCTGTGGCGGACCACCCGCTGTCAGCTGCACCCCCCTGTGCATTTCTAGTCCTCAGAAAGCCAGCGGGCCGCGCGCCGGCACGCCGCCGCCCGGCCTTTAGAGCCCCAGCATGACCCCCTCCCCCACACACGTGAAGTAACTGTGGATGCGTTTGTGATTGCATGGCAACGTGCGTCGAGTGCATGCACGCACGGCTCGCTGTCGCGGTGTCTTTCGACATCACCACCCAGGTTGTGACGTGCGGGTGCTCCGGGGCGGTCTACGGCGCAGGCGCAGGTCTTCGTCGGCCGGGTCAAAACAGCCCGCCCGGTTGACCCTGTGGGGCTGACCCTGTGGGGCTGACCCTGTGGGGCTGACCCTGTGGGGCTGACCCTGTGGGGCTGACGCCCACCTTGCCGGTGGACATCTGCCTGCGCTGGGTTCCTGGGTAACCCGGGCGTGTGAATCACCGGGTCTCACCCACGCCAGGTGGCCTGGCGGCGCCGGGCCAGGCACGATCTATCCCTCGGACCGCGCCTTGCGAGGCCCGGACCGGACCATGGACGGAGCTCAGTGGACGCGGGACAGCTGCTCTTCCCCCTCCGCGAGCTCGTTGAGTCGCTCTCTCGCGCCACCCGCGCCCCCAGGGCCCTCTCAGGTCGCGTTCCACCTCGCGTTCCACCGCTCTCGACCCACACCCTGGCCGCCGCGAACGCCTCCGGTACTATCTGCTCGCCCCGCCTGCCGCCTCCCCCCTGAGGCGGAGGGCCGCGCGACGGCTGGCTGTGGCTGGTGCATGACCTGAGGTGAGCGTGACCGTGACTGTGCGACTCGGGGCTTGGCAAGGGCGTTGGAGATGAGCGGGGGCGTGTTAGGCGCGAGGGGGCGGGGTGGGGTGCGGAGGCGGGTTTAGGGGCGCGTGCCATGCTGCCAGACAGGCAGACAGACCTGCGCGCACGAACCTGTGCCCCCCGCCCGACCGCTGCGCCCGACGGCACTGCGCGATTGCGCTACGCAGCAGAGGTCGCTGCCTTTGCTCGCCGCCCGCACTTCTAGGCTGCGCTGCTGTTACGCTTTAGTGCGCGGGTTTCGTTGGAGGCTCGTGCTCTGCAAGGGATTGCTGCGTCCGCACCCGACACGCCCACTCCTGCTGCTCGCCCCTCACTGCGCGCGCTTTCGTCGTAGTCACTCGACACGGCGAGACCGGGTGAGCTGTCGTCATCGTGCCGCCGCGTTGAATGGCGCAGCCTCGCGCGGAGCTCAGGCCGCGATCGCCGGGCGGCAACGCGAACGTGACACCATTTAAAGCCCTTTGCTGCGTTCGTAACGCCACGTGCGCGACATGGACACCCCCGAGCACGCAACGAGCTCGCACGCACATACACACACTTTCTCACAAACACCCCAACCCCACCTTCCCCCTGCTTCCCGCTCTGATAGGTCAGGCGCCACCTGCACTCACCTGTGCACCTAGCTGCCAGCTGAGGCCCCTTAGCAGCCCGGCGCGCGAGCGAGAGCGCGCAAGCTTGTCGGTGATCGCAACGCAATGTCGTCGCCGGTCGGCATGCCGCCGCCACGGCTGCGGCCGCCGCCGCCCGGCGCTGCCTCCGGCCTGGTGAGTATGTGCCAGCATGTCGCTTGTACTGCGGGACTGTGCGGGGCGCCCCCGGTGCCGATTTTGCTCGCCATGCCCTTGGCCTCGTCTGGATGCTAGGGTGCCAGGGTGCCCGCATCAACCACGGCGAGCGGCGGGCTTGGCGGCTAGCGCTGCACCGGGCTCTCGCCACTGCTAGAGCTCTGGCCAGCCCTGATTCTCGCAGACCGTGGCTCCCAGCCCCCGTCATCTGCGCGCGTTAGGCCGCCGCGTGGGTGTCCTTTCCTCGCCGTCGCCTTTTCCCTGTCCTCCCCAAACCCCCACACCGCCCGCCCCCGCAGGGCTGGCTGTGCTGCGCCGCGATCCCTTAGCCAGCTTCATACTCGTGCCCCGGGGCCCTTGGTACAGGCGCCCACACGGCACGAACCCTACGCCTTCCTGCCCCCCTGCCCTCCCCTTGGCCCCTACCCAGGACTGGCGGGGCGGCGTCGTCATCGCGTCGCTGGTTGCGGCCCTGGCGGGCATGGCGGGGGACTGGATCCCGCCCGACTGGACGTGAGTGTGAACCCAGGCACGCGGCTAGCTCCTTTGTACAATATTAGACAGTGTGATACATTATGATTATGATTATCACTATCATTATCATTATCATTATCATCATCATTGAAATGATCATTACTATTTTTATTATTATCCTTATAATTATCCTTATTTTCATCTTTATTATATTATAATGACGTCGTAACGGTGCCCACATCTGCATCTCCGGACCTGCATCGCGGGCGGCTGCAGCCCGACTGGACGTGAGCTGGAGCCAGGGGCAACCCCGGGGAAAGCTGAGCCGCAGCCACAAACACACAGCCAGCCAGCCAGCCAGGCACCACGGGCTGGGGGATGCAGCATGCCGCTCGTTGCGAGAGGCCTCAGAGGGTCTCACTCAATGGGTCTCACCATAGACCCTGTCCACGGCGTGCGTGCGACCCCCGCTCCTGGCCTCCCCTACCAAGGGTTCACAGCAGCCCCATCAGCCCTACCTGCGGTTGCCCCAACTGCCCCGCGCGCACGTTCTGTCCTGGTCGGTACACGACGCATGTTGTCACAACAACAACCCCCCTTTTCCCCCTCCCCCTTCCCCTCCCTGCCCCCTCCCCCTTTTCTTCCCCTCCCCCCTCCCCATACCCCTCCCCGCTCGCACGCAGCTTCATCGGCCTGCTGTGCCTCTACTCTGTCACCGACATCGTCAGCATCCGAGAGGCGGCACAGGGCTTTGGCAACACGGGCCTGCTCACCGTGGTCTTCCTGTGAGCTTACTTGTTACCCGTCATTACAATAACAAGGCATGCACATGTATAGGCATCATTGTTGTGTTGCGTAGAACAGAGCCCCACACACGCTCTTTGCGCTCACCAGCCAATGCAGCACGCGCCGCGCGGCACCCAAACGTGTGCGCGGGAAAGCATGCGCAACGGCAAAGGCCAAGCCAGCAGCCGCGTCTCGGTGCGTGCCCCGGTGGGGGCAAGGGTGGGGCCGCCCTCCCCCCGCCCCCAGGCCCCTCCCTCCCCCGCGGCCCCCGCTTCCACGCCACCGCGCCGCCGCGGCGCCGCCTCTCCCCGCCGCCGGGGTGCGCGTGCCTCGCCCCTCCACCCCTCCCCCCCCACTCCCCCCCACCCACCCCAACCCACCCTCGCAGCTACGTAGTGGCGGAGGGCATCAGCCAGACCGGCGGTGAGTACGAGTCCCTAGGGCGGCCTGGGTCGGGCCCATGGGTATGGTAGCTCGCGACTCCAGGGGGACAGGGGACGCCCGAGGCCCGGGTGGCCGCCGCTAGGGCCCGCCTGGCGGCCTCGGCCGGGAGCCAGGCGTGGGGCCCCACCCGCCCCCAAACAGGCGGCGCCCGCGGCCCTTGCCCCCGGCGTGCGTAGCGTAGGGACCGACGGACGGGCACGGTCGCTGCGGATACCCAGCCCTCGCATCGGGCCCTGGCCCGGGCGGGGCGGGGCGGGGCGGGGCCTACAGGTCGGGTGGCTGTCGAGCGCGCAGGCGCGGGGGCGGGGGGCGCAGGGCGTGGGGCCCGACCAACCGCCTCAACCAACCGCACCAACCGTCCGAACAAGCCGCCTGAATTGCCAACCGCCAACCGCCAACCGCCAGGCCTGGAGCGCGTCATGAACAAGGTGCTGGGCCGCACCAACTCGGTATTCTGGGCGCAGGTGCGGTTGGCGTGGCGGCCGCTGGCGCGTCGCACGTTGTGGCCCCCCCCCGACCGCATCGTCCGCTTCCCCAGCCGACCCGCGCCTGTCTCTGCCCTGCCTTTGGGTGACGGTGCGCCCGTCGTGTGACCGAACACACACGCCACTCCACCCTGAGCAGGCTGGGCCGCGCTTCCGCACGGGTGCATCTAACGGCATCCCCTCTGCGCACGGCCGACGCGCAACTCCACCCGGGGCGTGCTGTGCCGCGTATGAGGTTCTGTTCTACTTGATAATTTAATACGCCCTCGCACTCTCGCCATCCCGCCTTCCGCCCTCCCTCGCCCCCTTCCCCCAGGCGCGAATGATGATCCCCGTGGCCGCGCTGTCGGCCTTCCTCAACAACACGCCCATCGTGGCGCTCATGATCCCCATCCTCATCGGCTGGAGCCGGCGGTGAGGAGGGGGCTGGAGAGGGGGAGGGGGGCGAAACCCGGCACGGGGTTCCGTGTCACGCCCATCGTGGCGCTCATGATCCCCATCCTCATCGGCTGGAGCCGGCGATGAGGGAGAGGGGGGTAGGGGAGAGGGGGAGGCGGAGTGGTGTGGTGTGGTGTGGTGTGAGGTCTATGGTGCGTGTGCGGGGTTTGGCAGCGGGGTCGCGGGGGAATCGTGCCACGCGCATGGTATGTCCACATCCGTTACGTGTCCATGCACCTGCACACTGTGTTTTGCTGTTTTCTGGCTCCTTCCCCCCCCTCTCCCCCGGCCAAAGGTGCTCCATCTCCCCCAAGAAGCTGCTCATCCCGCTGTCCTACGCCACGGTGCTGGGAGGCACGTGCACGCTGCTGGGCACGTCCACGAACCTGGTGGTGGCGGGGCTGCAGGTGGGGTGGAGGGGGGAGGGGGAAAGGGAGGACTCGGGGGATAGGGTTATTGTCGGGCGTGCTCTAGTGCAAGGGGTGGCGTGCTTGGCGGCACCTGCGACCGTCCACATCCTACGTGTGGCGGTGCTGCAGGAGCTGGGAATGGGAGGCGGGACACGGCGGGGGATGGGGAGCCAGGGTTCGTGTCACAAGGCCATGAACCCCCCTTCCCCAACCCCCGCCCCCGGCAGGCCGACTACTACGCCAAGAACCCGGGCGCCGACGGCAAGCCCTTTGGCATCTTTGACATCTCGCCCTACGGCATCCCCTACGGCGTGTGGGGCCTAATCTACATCCTGCTCTTCTCCCAGTCCTTCCTGGCCGTGGAGGAGGGCGGCGGCGGCGCGGGCGGCAAGACCGGCGACGACCTGCTCGTGGGTGCGTGCGCAGGCCTCGCGTGTTGCGTCAGCACATGATGCCCTGTCGGCGGTTGACGACAGGCCGTGCGTGCGCTGCTGCCACCTTGCCGCAAGGCACGCACCCATGCGCTTTCGTGTACAGTTTATGACGCGCTAGGTGGGCGTGCAAGCATACCATGGGGAAATGCCCAAACGTGGCGGGACGCGCGACGACCGCACGTGCTCAGGGTGCGTGGATGGCTGGCTGCCCTCCAGCCTGAAGGCACGAACCCAAGGGACCCCGCCCGCCCATCGCGCCTTTCTTCAGGCGGCCGCGCCGCTGCTTCACTGACCTCGACCCCGCCGGGCACACGAAACCCTCCCTCCCTCCCTCTTTCCCCTACGCCCGCAACCCTCAGGCCTCCGCGTGCCCGCCGGACCGCGCGCGCTGTCCGGCCGCTCCGACGACCGCACCGCCTCCGGCACGGCTGCGGCGGGGCCCGACGGCGGCGCCGCGGGCGTGGCGCTGGCGGGCCGTACGGTGGCGGAGGCGGGCCTGCGCGGCCTGGAGGGCCTCTTCCTGGTCGCCGTGTCTCGCAACGGCCAGGTGCGTGCATGGACGCAGTGCGCACATGCCAGTGCTTGTGTGCTGAACGTATGCGTCTTATTGATAAGCTAGAACGAAGTCAAAGTAGGAATAGTAGTCTTGTATCAAGTAGTGCGTATGTACGCGTAGCGGCCTGGCAGGCCTGTCCCTGGTCGGCGTGCCGTGCAGCGGCCAGGCGAGCTTCGACTCTCGTCACCGGCCCCCTCAAAGTGCCGCGTGCGTGCTACTCAATGACTCTCCTTACGCTCCATGGGCTGCGGCTGGGTTGCCGATGGCTGCGGGGCTGGTCGATGGCCGCGGATGGCTCGGACCTGTGCCTTTGCCCCTTGGGGCCCACGTCAACCACGCTGGGATGCGCCGCTTGCTGCGCGCACCGGCCTGACATCATGCCACTCCCGCCCGCCCCTCATCCTCCCCCCGCTTCCTCTGCCCCTCCCTCCTCACCTCTCCATCTCGCCCGGGACCTGTGTCGCTGCCATCGCGACCTCTACCCATTTGATAACCCCCCAGGTTACGCACGCCGTGGGCCGCGACTTTGTGTTGGCGGCGGGCGATGTGCTGCTGTTCGCTGGCGACATGAGCAAGGTGCGGCTCGCGTGGCGGCCTTGGGGGAGCGCGGTGGCACAGCGGCAGTCAAAACACAGGGGCCGGAGGGGTGTGTGCCGCTGTGGCATGTGCGTGTGCGTGGAAATGCGTGGGATGGTGCCGCCGGTTGGTGCAGTAACATCATAGCTCAATGACGTGACACCTTTGATAAATTCACACAGTCACACCATATTAATATAATATGACCACACCGTATCAATACAATAGAATAACCTCATAGCCCCATTACGTGACACCGCACCCCCGCAGGTCGGCTCCACCGCCCGCCAGTTCGGGCTGGAGCTGGTCACCTCTGAGACCGAGGAGGGCGCCGGAGGCATCGAGCTCTCCCTCGCCCCCGCCAGCGCCCACGCCGGCGCTTTCGACCGCGCCGCCTCCGGCCGCTCCGGCGGCGCCGCCGCCGCCGCCCTCGCCGCCGACGGCGCCGCCTCTGACGGCGCCGCCGGCGGCCTCCGCAGCCGCGGTGTCGGCGGTGGCGGCGCGGGCCTTGACCACACCAGCGGCGGCGGCAGCGCCGGCCCGTCGGTGCCGCACAGCAACCCGCTGTACGCGTCCTCCGTACCGCAGCACGGCCTCGAGGGTACGGCCGCTGCCGTACATGCCGTACCGGCGCCGTGCCGTTGCGCGTCGCTGCCGGCGGCCATCCGCGTGTCAAAGTCCGTACAGATGTACGATCCGTAACCCCGGCAGGCGACATGCGCCACGCTGTGCCCGCTACGACCGCCGCCGTCACGCCTGTCGTGCGACTGTCGTACGGGTGCCGTACATGCCGTACCGTGCCAACGCCCGCGGTCTCTCCCCACTTGCCACCCCCGCCCATGCGACAGGCCTGCGCCGCGTGGCAGCGGAGGACATGCACCTGGCCGTCACCTCCGTCGACGCCCTCGGCGGCGGCGGCGGCGGCGGCGGCGGTGGCGGCGGCGGCGGCCACCGCCACCGCGGCGGCGCCATGCGGGCGAGCAGCGAGCTGCGGCGCAACACTGGCGGCGGCGCGGGGGAGCTGGGGGTGAGCGGGGAAGCGGATGTAGAGGCCCAGGGTTTTGGGCACGCGGGCGGCGTCGCGGCGTGGGGGTGGTAGGTTGGGGTGGGCGGAGGTTGGCACGCCGCGCTGCGTGGCTGCGGGATCGGTGCCGGGCTGTTGGCCTGCTTCGGTGCCGTCGGCTGTCGTGTCTGTCGCTGACGGGTGGGGCTCGACATCGCCATCGCTCGCCTCCTCGCTGCCCCTGACCCTCCTTCAGGTGGGGCTGCTGGCGGCGGCCGGCCCCGACAGCACCGTGGCTCGCCACCAGCTCAAGCACGGCAGCCTGGTGCAGGTGGGGATAATAATCAGTCGGCATTATAATGACAGCACGTATAATAACATGGAATCATGGTCTCATATCATGAAGACCGTGCTAGTAACAGCACTGAGGCTCGCCACCAGCTCAATCACGGCAGCCTGGTGCAGGTTGGAATCGGAAACAACTGAATGAAAGATCTGTGCGCATGTGTATGCTGCAGGCCTACAGAGGCCCAAACACACACGCTCTCCCCCTCTCCTCTCCCCTCCTTCCCCCCCACCCCCACCCCCAGGCCGAGGTGCAGCGCGGAGCCCCCATCGCGGGGCTGTCCATCCGCGAGGCGGGCATCCGCAGCCGCCTGCGGGCAAGCGTGGTGGCGGTGCGGCGCAAGGGGCAGCGCGTTGGGGGCAAGCTGGGCGAGGTGAGGTCATGATGCTTTGTTGATTGAGCACACGGTATTTTGTATGAAGCGTAGTAATGTGTGTGTGTGTGTGTGTGTTATGTAAGACGCGGGCGTGATGGCGGTGCGGCGCAAGGGGCAGCGGCTGGGCGGCAAGCTGGGCAAGGTGCGAGGCGCGTGATGTCGCATTCAGCGCACGGCAGCTGCTGCGAGGCGTGCCGGCATGCTATGCCGTGGCCAAACCCTGGCGCCCTTTCACCCCATGCACCCCGCACTTCGCACGCCCCCAACCCTCCAGCTCCCTCCTATTCCCCTCTCCCATCCTCTCCCCCGCCTTTCCCAACAGCTGGTGCTGCAGCCGCATGACGTGCTGCTGCTGGACGTTGGTGGGTGGCGGTTGGGGGTTGGCGGTTGGGGGTTGGCGGTTGGGGGACAGCGGTTGGGGCCGGCGGTTGCAGGGCCCAGGAGAGAAGAGAGGGCTCCCCAGGTAGGGGCTCCCACCTGGAGCGACCCGTCCTCGTGTACATGTCTGTTCATGCTCTCGTGGTGTGGTGTGGTGTGTGGCGTGTGTCGTCCCGCAGCCGACAACTTCGACGCCGACTCGCCGGAGGTGGGGCCCGATGGGGGGGAGCGGCGGAGCGTGTTGTTGTGCGCTGGGGTGGGGGGAAGGCACACACACACCCTCCCGCGCCGCCCGCCGCCCTGTCCGGCGCACCCCCATCGTGCGGGAGCCCTCCGCTCGCGGCGCAACCGTCTCTTCTCTCCCCCTTCCATGGGCTCTAACTTCTGGTTCGGTGTTGGTTGGCTGGCTAGCTCGCTACTCCCTCGGTACATCCCCCCTCTTCACTGCTTTCGCAACCTCTACCCATTTTATACCCCCCCCCTTCCCTCGCCTGACTCTGAATGCGCTGAATTCGAGCTGACACGTACCCGGCCGCGCTCTCTCCTTTCCCCCCTCCCTCCCCCCTCCTTCCCTCCCTCCCAAGGTTCGTGCCAGCCTGGTGCACATCGAGCTGCAGGACGGCTCCGCGGAGCGCGAGTTCATGACGGGCTTCCGGGTGAGGCACGGCACCTGACAACGGTGTTGTTGCAGTCCCAAAACTGTGAACCTGATGAAATAAAATAGTAGACATGGTATGCAACACTCCCCTCAAAACCCCTCTGCCAGGTCATGCCCGGCTCCGGCCGGGTTGGCAAGTCGCCGGCCTGCAAGGCATCCCCGGCCTGACACGCATCGTGCCAAACCCTGGGCCCCCCTTCCCCCCGCTTTCCCCCCTTTTCCCCCCAGGTCATGCCCGGCTCCGGCCTGGTGGGCAAGTCCGTGCAGCACGCCGGCCTTCGTGGCATCCCAGGCCTCTTCCTGGTTTCCATCGAGCGCAGGAAGGGGGGCGGAGCAGGGGGAGGCCCGGCGGACCCGGAGGCCGGCGGCGGCGGCGGCGGCGGCGGGGAGGAGGATGTGGAGGTGCTGCACGCGGTGGGGCCGGATGAGGTGCTGCGCGGCGAGGTGAGCCGAGGCAGCACGTTGCTTAGTGATGCATGTAGTGTTATGCGTTGTAGGAACGTTTCGCAGGACCGCATGTAGCGAAACGTACGCATCGTTTTTATGCATGAAGGCGGGGGTGCTGAAGAGGCAGTGGTCAGCGCCAGCGGTGGGCTCGGTTGCGGCTAGGCATTCCAGCAAGTGTGGCAGTAGTACAGTAGCGTGTTGGCCCAGACAGAAAAGGCGAAATATATGTATGTGCATTATATATGTATATATATGCGCAGAGGTGAGCAGGTGGCGTTGATTGATGCGTGGGGCTGTGGCCGGGCTGTGTCGCGAGGTGTCGCCGACACACGCTGTACGACACTGTGCGTGTGCAGGGTGACACCTCTTGCCCCCCCCTCTCACACACACCTCCCCCGACCCCAGGACGTCATGTGGTTTGCGGGCAACCTGGACGGCGTGTCGTACCTGCTCAAGGTGTGTGTGGGAAGGGAGAAGGGTTGGGGGAGCGGGGGAAAGGGGGAATGGGGCTTGGCGCACGGGCTCTTCCCGCTGTACGCTGCTGGGCGGCTGCTCTGGGGCTCGGAACCCATGCCGCCTCGCGCCTAATCCCGCTCTCCCCCCTCTTCCCCCTCTCCCCGATCCCCCCCTGCTCAGGTACCGGGCCTGGAGCACATCCAGAACGACCAGAGCCGCAAGCTGAGCGCCGACATCCTGGAGCGCCGCCTGGTGCAGGTGCGGCCCTGATACAGTGTGAAAGCATAAATATATATATATGTATATCTTTTATGATGTATATTTATTTTATGGTTATGGGCATTATGGACATTATTAAGATTATGGGCATTATGGCAAATAAGGGCCATATCAGTCGTTTTGTTTCATACTCGATGAAGAAGAAGGTCCATATCAGAAGATGAGGAAGTTGGATGTATCCTAGCGAGGCAGGCAGGCGCTCTTTGCCGGAAGGTTTGTTTTTACATCCATATGTTCACATATGCCTGCCGCCTGCTGCCCCCCCCCCCCACACACACGCACAGACACCCGCTGCTCCCACACCCCTCCCCCCCATTCCTAACCCCTCTCCTCCCTCCCACCCCTCCCTTGCCTAAGGCGGTGGTGGCTCCCCAGAGCCCTCTGTCCGGACACACCGTTCGGGCGCTGGCCTTCCGCTCCAAGTACGACGCCGCCATCATCGCGGTGCACCGCCGGGTGCGCTCTCCAAATAATTTCGTAGTGTGTGAATTATTATGTGCAATACATGTACTATGATATACGATAGGGTGTCATCATCATGGTACTGGTACTTTGACGCCGCCATCATCGTGGTGCACAGGCGGGTGCTGCGTATGCTGATACTTATATATTATATTACTTCATTATTATATATTATATGGGCTAGCATGTGATGTCCTTGTGTGTGCGGGTTGTATCGCCATCGGTCCTTCGTTTGTACCAGCCGCTCACTGTGCCGGCCGCCTCACCCAAGGCGACGGGTCACAACCGCACGGGCGGGTCTTCCGCCACCACGCGACATGCAACATGCTCTGTGTATGCTGCATTTTACTGTATCAACGTGCCACTACTACTTGTTATCAAGCGGCAAGCGGCGGCGCAATCCAACACGCTCCGACCGGTCGTCGCACGTACGCTGTCATCACCTGGCAAGTAGCATAGCATAGGGAATGTCCGTCGTCATCTCAGTTGTACAGGGAGTGTCGTCATCTCAGTAGTAGACTGCCTTTCCTGAGTCCACTTTCGGGCCTGTTGCCCCTTCGACTGCCGTCCACGCGCATGTCATGCCATGTTCTGGCCGCATACCCAAGATCCAATAACACCATCCTCAGTATGCCCATGCTGCCGGCACCTCACGGGCGTTGCGGGCCCTCCGACACACCGTTCGGGCGCTAGCACGCACACACGCGGGCCCAACCGCAGGGCCCACCCCGCCGAGCCAGCCGCCCGACCCACAGCGGCCGCCGTTGCGTGTCAGTCACCTACCTCGCACCCGCTTGTGTCCAAACCAACCGACCAAAGCCGCAGGGCCAGCGGCTGAAGGACAAGATCGGCGACGCCTGCATTGGTAGTTTTATGATAATAATAATGATAATCTACTACATGAACTTATCATGTATTGACACATGCGTTGTACATGAAAAGTGTAAGTGTGCGCTCCAAACCCGCAGGGCCAGCGGCTCAAGGACAAGATCGGCGACATCACGCTGACGGCCGGCGACGTGCTGCTGCTGGACACGGGTGGGCGGGAAGCGGGACGGTGGGGGAGGGCGGGAGAACAAGGGGAAAGGAGGGCCAGGGTTTGGCACGGCACGGCGTGTGGCTGGCGCGCGCGCGTCGGGGCGGGCTGGACGAGTCCGGACGGGCTGCTGCTGCTGGAGGCCAGGGGTGGGGCCACCAGGGAGGCAGGTAGGTAGGTAGGGAGGGAGGGAGCGAGAAGGCGCGTGCTGCCGCTGCCACTTCCCTCGTTAGCCGGGGCCGTTCCCCCTCCCTGAGCCCTCCCTCGCCGTATGCATCCCGCGCTCTGTCCCTCGCCCACATCGCCCCCATCTCCGCTCCCCCACCCCCCAAGGCGCCGACTTTTTGCGCCGCCACCGCGACGACCGCGCCTTTGCGCTGGTGGGCGAGGTTCCCGACTACACGCCGCTAAAGACCAGCCGGATGTGGGTGGCCATCGCGCTGGCCTGCGGCATGGTGAGTGTCTTGCAGCGCATGCTACAGTTGACGCACGCCATGTTGCAAGTGTGTGATGCCATTAAATGATTGTATGTTGACTGCATGTGGTGATTGTGACGGCGTGGCGAGCCGGGGCTGTGCAGGGCTTGATGCCATGCATAGCCACATGAACATACACACGAAAGGAATAGGCCCCACATGTGAAGGCGTGCATGCCGTGCCACCGGCCATCGCGCCGTGGGCCCCACCCCCTTCTCAGCATCACGCTCACACGCGTGACGACTACGCCATCATATATTGAATGTTTTGATTGAGATGCATTGGCGCGCGGCAGGGCGGGTGTGGCACCGCGCGCCTGATGAGTACGGCTTGCCGCGAGGCCCACGCGACACCCACACATACGCCCCCTCCTGCTCCCTGCCCCCTTCCCCCCCCCCCGCCCCCGCCCCCCAGGTGATCACGCAGATCGTGGGCGCCGCCATCGACAATGAGTTCATCCACCTGTGGCCCGCCGCCATGATCACGGGGTGGGTGGGGCGCCGAGCCTTGCATTATTCTTTGCATGTATGTATCATACCATAATATAATAATGACATATAAACACATAACAAGTAGCATATACTGCCGTTTCATCCGCCTGTGGCCCGCCGCCATGATCACGGGGTGGATGGGTGGGGCGCTGGGGCGCTGTGTCATGTATGAGTGTGTAATGCCTGATTTAATTGTTCTTACTGTCCAGTACGTGTTCTCATCGTTGCTGTGTGATGGTTATTGACCCACATCTATCCCGCAATCATATGCAGGTGCCTGCCGCCCATGATCACTCCTGCATTCCACCACATATATATATACATATGTATATATGTATATAGTGCCACAGTAGCTCAATGTCGCAATAAATTGCAGCATATGGTGATGATACGCGCCTGCCGTCTAGAGTTGATCCGCATGTGGACCGCCGCCATGGTCACCGGGCGCGTCTTCTGGCCTTCACATCACTGTGGCTGGCCCCTGTGGCCTCCACGACATTTTACCGCGACATGTTCCCTGTTTCTGAACACACCCGTTAGATAGGCTGCTCATGATGCGGCACGTACATGACACGTACAATTAATTGATGATGAATCACATGTACGTCGCGATGTTGCTGTGCGCATGCTAATGCATGCTTCATACCCCAGGCTGCTCATGATGCTGGTGCGCTGCATGACATGTACAATTAGTCTATGCATCAAGATTATGTTACGGTATATATGTATAATGATATAACAATAACAATAATATCGATATTATGACTAAACTACCGTATGCTGTGTGCCGCAGGCTGCTCATGATGCTGGCGCGCTGCATGAGTGTGGAGCAGGCGCGGCGCAGCATCAACTGGGAGGTGCGCTCATCCGGTGGCGGTCAGCGTCAACACCATAACATCCCACATGTGACACACACACGCACACACACAGGATTAAAGCGCCACATATATGGACATATAGATCCCAGCGATGTGCCTCGGCGCACTGACGGGCG
>BDDC01001656.1:807-22193 GCA_001662425.1 Chlamydomonas sphaeroides | reverse complement strand
CGACTTCTGTCTGCCGACAAGTTCTTTTTCGGGATGTCTGAGCCGAGAAGTATTTCCCACCCTCCGGGGTGGGGCGGGGTCGGTGGGCCAATGCACTATGTCACCTGCCTGGATAGGTCTCTCATGAACTGCGCGGGTTTCCATTGCACCAGAACGCAGTGCAGCGTGCTTATGTTGTACATGCGCTTTTGATTGGGCGACACGCTTCAAAGTGTGAGCGGCGATACAGATTCCAACCGGCTCACCTGACGACTTCTGCTCCGAGATGCGCAGTGAAGGCTTTCAGCACGCCAGTCTCCGTGACTGGGAGCTGCGTCAAGCTGTGTAGGAGCGCCAGGATGCAGTCATCAAGTTCGCGAGTGGCAACCTGGCCCGCAGCTGCCAGCTTCACGGTAGCCTGCAAGTGCGAGGAGGCTACAGGTTTGCCGCGACACCAAAGGCCAGGCCCGTGGCCTCGTGACGGGCCTAATTTACCTGCACGCCCGCGTCACTGGCGTCGTTGTCTGGCGTACTGCAGCGCGCCTCAGAAAGCGGAAGCAGCTGGATGGCGTTGGCAGAGCTCGGCGCAGGACCATCTTTCAATCGAGCGCCCGTAAAACACAATAGCAGCAACATTGATTCACACCAGCACCTGTATCATAAGCTAGCGCAGGTGCTTGAGGCCATCGACACGGCGCGTGCTCGCTACAATTAGTATGCGTGGTACGTTCGCGTTCGGTATGATACACGTGCTGTCTGCTGTGGTCAGCGTTGTACGTGCTTCTCGCTGGACAGCATTCGCCATGCCGTCCAAAGGTTTATAGTTTCCGGGCAGTACGGCCTGTCGCGTCGCGAAACCCAGCAGCGTGGGAGGGCGTGGGCCACGACCAGGGGGGGGCCTGGCGACGACAGGCTCTTCCCCTGGCGCCTGGGTTTTCGTCCGGCCACCCGGCCAGCCAACAGGGCGCACGACAGGGCCTCCCCTCGCGGCCAACTCAGCCCCAGCACGGCGACGTCCGCGGTCCGCCAGTGATTGTCCTGAGCCTGGACCCAGGCACATTCCTCTCCACCTCCGCCTCTGCCGGCCACCCACTTGGGTGGGTTCTTGTGCTGGGTCCTGTCATGCGTGCGGACTTCGGAGTTGGGACGTGGTCCGGGCATGCGGCTCGCTCGCCACCGGCTCTCCCACCCGCCTGGCGCTACTCTTGCTGATCGCCTCGCCAGACTCCGTTCGCCTCCTCCATACTTCCACCGGTGCTCTCGACGCCAGTGGTGTCGTGACATAGCGTGTCCCCCCCCCACTGCACCATGCACGCGATTTGTCGTGAATGAGGGGCTATTGTTGTCCGCGCCGTGGCGCCATATATAGCTTTGCGATGTGCTATGCAGCCATGCATGCTGCCATGGCGTTGGGTACCGGTCGGAGGGAGGGTGGGCGGGCCTGCGTGCAACCGACACGTGAGGAAGCCAGGTGGCAACCGGTACGCGGCAGCGATGCATGGCGACGGAGCACACCGAGGTAACCGAGGGCGCCAATCGGGGCGCTGCCCTTGAGCAGCAGCGGCTCCATCAACAGCCAATTGGGCGAACCTTTGATCTACACTAGCGCCCTCATGTTGCGCTTGGCGACCGTGGGTCATCCAGGGGAGTCTCCCCTGGGGTCATCAAACAATTTCGACGTTGAAACTCCTGCAATATGCCGCATTGTGTCGTAGGGAAACCTGGCCATCCTTTGGCCAGCGTCAGCACGCCCGCAACGGCCCTCGCTAGCCCCGCTGGCGAGTCCCTACACGCTCCTTCACCGGCCTCTCACCCGCCGCACCACAAAGAGTTTGCGTCAAAACGTGCGATTATATCACGCCCCGCCCTCTCTCCGCTCAGCCCCGCTCTCCTTTCCCCCGCTCATGCATTGTGTGCCCGAGATGCACCCTGCCCGGCCGCCACGACCAGCTGTCAGGAAGCGCCTCAAAGCGCCGGCCGCCGCCCTCCATTGTGCGGCATGCGCGCCCGCGCCTCGCCGGCAGCAGCCAAGCAAGCTGCCGGCAACTGCGCCGCGGGCCCCCAGCCACACCGGGCCCACAGTTATCGGCGCTCTCCTGCTGCTCAGCTGGCGCAGCCGCCGCTGCTGCCAGGCCCCTTCGCGCTCCCGCGGCCCTCACAGCACGCTGCTGCAGGGTCCGCGGCTCCCAGCCCTCAGCCCTCAGCCCCAGTCCGCCGCATGCTGGCTTCACCCAAGCATGCCCTTGACCAGCACCTTGCCCTTCTCCACCAGGCCCAGCTCCTGGGGGGATGCGGGACGGGAGGATGGAGGCGGGGGACGAGGGCGGGTGGTGAGGCGGGGGCAACGGAGCGGCGGAAGATGGCTCGATCCCCTCGGGCCGGGTCGCGCCCGCTGCACTCCGTAGCTAGCGACGCCGCCGGCCAGCCCGACTATGCGCGGCGCTGCGCAGCGCACGCGCCGGCGGCACCAGTTCCCGCACCGCATGCCCGGCGTGCAATCCGCCCCTGCGCCGGAGCTGCTCTTCGGCCTTTCAAGGGCCCGACTCCAAGGCGCCCCATGCGGCAGAACGAGGAATCTCCACCTGGCTCTTGCATCTCGCATGGCAGCCGGGGCACCAGTAGCCCCCATCGCCCTGGCCGAACCCCCTGGCCCCACCTTCCAGAAGCGCTCAATCTCCTCCTTGTCACCCTCCACCACAATGTCGGTGGTCTTCTCGTCGTCGCTGGTCACCATCTTCACCTTGAACTGTGGCGGCGGGGTAGTTATGAGGGAGTAACGAACTGGTTTGGAACACTTTTGTGGTGGCGGACTAGGAGAGCAGCGTCAGCGAGGCTGCGCCGGGGTTGCCGGGGTCAGGGGCAGAGGCAGTGCTGCAGCTGAAAGCCAGCCGGCGCCGCCATTCAGGTCCGCAGCGGCAGTGGCGTAGCCAGCCCCTTCACAAACCCACGGCGGCGGCAGCCGGCGTGGGCGGCTCACAGGCACCTGCCGGACCTAGGAAGCAGCGCGTCGTAGGCGCACAGCCCATACCCCGGCACTGACACCGCTACATTTACTGCCGTTGTTGCTGTTAATTCTGCTGTTTTGAGTACACGACACGCTGTGCCGTGCGGTTGGGCCGCTGGCGCACCTGCTCCGTGCGCGTGCCCCGCTGCATGTAGTAGAAATAGGCCGCGGGCGAGATGGCCGTGCTGGCGTACCACCAGTTGCCCACGGACGGCACCAGGATGGACAGCACCAGCGCCACGCTCGCCAGACCTAACGTCATGTAAGGCGGGGGCGTGGGGGCCAGAGACACGGTGGAGGACTGAGTGGACGGGCGGCTACCCCGTGAGAGGGCCCCACCGAGCAGCGACCGCAGGAGGCCAATTGGTTGGCTAGCCCGTGAGGGCACTATAATTTGTGGTATTGGTGAGCGGGCTCACCGCAGAAGACGTAGAAGACGAGCGCGGCCGCTTGCCCCTTGTCCGCGGCGTAAATGCCCTCGAACGTAATCACGTCGCCCGTCTCCTTCACGGTGTAGTTATACCGCTTGAAGTACCTGAAGATTTGCCGAGCGCGGTCGTCCAGGGGCATCGCACCCTCGGTCGCCGGCCCAGCGACCTCGAACGTCAAGCGCTTCTTTGTCGAGCTGGGCGCGCGCTTGACGAGCGACCAGATGCCTAGACAACAACATGATGACGGTCAACATGTTGGTCGCGGGTTACTCGACACCAGCCACACGGTGCAAGCCTCCGGCGCACCTGGAACACTCATCAGGAACAGCGCCAGCGTCACGTACAGGCTATTAGCCTGCACGCCCGCAAACGGGTTCGTAGCCTCCAGGGCAGCGGCTGGCGCCTCAGCCACAACGAAGGAGAGAAGCGCCGAGAGGGCCGGCATGGACAGCTTGCCGAGCGAACCCAGAGCCTCCCCGCTGCCCTGCTGCTCTGAAGCAACAGGCTCCGCAGCTGGGCGCCGAGAGGCTGCGAGGCATGGTGCCCGACGAGCAGTTGTCGCCGGGCAGAATGGTGCGACGCGGCTGCTGCGCGCGGCCAGGAGCGGAGAGCGGCTAGCGAGGAGTGGAGCGGCCATTTTTGCACTGAGGTGAAGTATATGTGTGGCCGAAAGGTGAAGAGACCACTGTCGAATTCCAGGACCCATGGGCCACCTTCGTCCCCGATTGTGGCCCCGGGACCAGTCGCATCGTGTGCCGCCATTGTCTCGCCGAGCGGGCTACTCCCACGCGGACACTCACCACGCTCGAGCCCAGCTCCCATCGCTGTCCTTGGACTGCGACGCGTGCCCGATGCCCCCGCTAAAAGGCAAGTCGGTCGCGCCTCCCGCCGTCTATGCGCCGTTGCTCAAGTTGCTCGCCAGGCTCTAGGCCTTCTACTTGATACGTTGCACTGGTTGGCCGCGGGTCCCTGTCTGCGCAAAACTGCGCGCCGCTCTCGTTGTCCGCACTGCCGGCGTTTGCCGAGTTGATCTGGCCGGCGTCCGCGGGTCGTTGCTGCTGTTTGCGCCCACGTGCGAGCAGCCCAGGTGCGAGAGGCGCTGGCCCAGCCGCAACCTTGTCCCCGAGTTTCCCGCGTTGACTGGAGCCGTACCGGCTGTCCACAGGCTCGGCTGAGACTGCCTGAACAGCCCGCGAGCTGGATCCGACCCCTGAGGGAGCGGCTACTGCTGGCCCCGAGTTGAGTTGAGACTTCTCCGACACCCCCCGCCGCGGCAAGAATGGCGGCTCCGCCTCCCAGCAATGGCTACGAGCAGCAGCCTCAGGACCAGCATGGTCAGCAGCCACAAGGCGGCGTCAACGGGATGCTCCCGCCGAGGTGCGGCCGCCTTTGCGCCGTTGTCGCGGACGCGGACGCGGACTGGCACCGCGCGCGCGGCCCGCTGCCCAGGGCTTGCTGCAAACGCAACGTGCTGCTGGCGGCATCGCAGCTGGGCACGCAGGAGCGCGGTAGAGAGAGGAGCATCCACACTGGCTGCTGTGCCTCGTCCCTTCCGCCCCCGCCAGGACGCGCTCCGGCTCCCCGGCCCTGGACGTCAACGCCCCCGCCTTCAAGCCGACCAGCGCCCAGGCCTCCGCAACCGCCGCACATGCCGCCGCGGCCGCGGCCGCCCGCTCCAACTCCGTGGAGCACGCCCGTGGCCCCGCCCCGCCGATGGCGCCACCACCGGCCGCCCAGCCCGCGGCGCAGCCCGCCTATGCTCCACCAGCTGCGCAGCCACCCCAGCCCCAGCAGGCCCCGCCGCAGCAGCCCTACGGCGCGGCCCAGCCGCCGCCCTACTTCCCGGAGCCCGCCGCGGCCCACGCGCCCCACGGCTACCCGGAGCCCGCTGGCGGAATGCCCCACGCCGACATGCACCGCCCGCCGCGGCCGCCCTCCGTCTCACACGGCCACCTTCCCCATCCGCGCGACGCCGCCCCGCCCGCCGCCGGCGCCGCGCCCGAGCCCTACCCCTACGGGCCCCCGCCGCCCGCCGAGTACTCGCCGCCCTCCTACGGCGCGCCGCCGCCGCACGCCTACGGCGCGCCGCCGGGTCACTACCCGAGCTACGCGCCGCGCGAGCGCCGCGGTAGCGCTGCCAGCTACACGTCGCAGGGCCCGCCCGGCGGCAGCGGTGGCGGCGGCCCGCGGAGCGTGGGCGCTGCTGCGGACCTGGCTGACGTGGGCGAGAGCCACCCCGGCAGCCTGACCCACATGGTGGACTTCATCAACCGCCACAAGCTGGTGAGACAAGAGGGGCCTGGGGCCTTGGGCAGCCGGGGTGGGGTAGCTGGGTTTTCAGCACGCGGGATAGCGGTCATGTGGGTCAGGCCTTGCGGTTTACGTGCGACGAGAGAAGTGTAGTGCCGGGCGGTGCACCTAGCTGGAGCTTGCGGGCGGTCGTGCAGGCGGGCTTGTTGGCAAGGCCCGGCTGCTGGCCCGCCGCAGGCCGGCACGCGCCCTGTCTATTCGGCTTCACACGGCGGCGCTGAGGGCCGGGCGGGTGTGTACCGCGGCGCGCACCTGCACCCGCACGAGCGCGACCCCAAATGGGTGCAGCCCAGCGGTAAGTCAGGGTCGGGGTCGGGGTGGGCGGGCCAGGTTAGTAGGCAGAGTCGGCTGAGGGTAGCAGGAACGAAGATAGCAGTCCCCGCCCTCATACGGCGCTGCACGACCTTGCGGGAACGCCCCGGCGGCTCCCTCCCCAGGCCCGCGGCGCCCCGGCGAGGGCACCGAGAACGAGGAGCAGGGCATCGTCAACGCCGACAAGACGGCGTCGGGGTGAGTGAGGCCGGTGGTGATGGGCTGTAGGCGAACGAGGCCAACGCTGTCGTGCAAGGCAAGGAACCGCTGTTGTGGAAAGCTAGGAGCCAGGGGCAACGTGGTCCATGTGGGTCGGCGCGGGGGGGGGGGCTCGCAGTGCGCAGGCCGATGTGGGTCGGCCGCGAAAGCGGCACCTCTACTTGCATCGCACCTTGACTCGTCAACCTCATCCTGCCGCACCTCTGCCGGCCCGCAGCATGGTCCTGCGCATCACCCTCCTGGCCGCTGGCTTTGTCATCGGTAGGCCCCGCACTCCCAACAGCTTGCACGTACGGGCTCAGCTCCTAGCCCCACAGCCCGCAGCCTCAGTCCGCAGCCCGAGTCGGTGCTTTAAACCCGCAGCCTACTCGGCTTTGCGCGCTGGCAACCCCGTTCCCGCAGGCCCCAGCGGCAGCAGCGTGCGCGAGATCATGCGCGTCACAGGCGCCGACGTCAAGAGCTGGACCGAGAACCGCACCGCGCAGCAGCTGATGGGCAGCGGCGGCGGCGGCGCTCCCGGCCCCAAGCGGCCCTGCCGCATGGTGGTGGTGGAGGGCGAGGAGGAGTGCGTGCTCAAGGCAGTCAACGTCATCGTGGCGGCAGTGGACCGCTACAAGGACCTGTGCGAGGGGCGCTACCAGGGTAGGGCCGGGCTTGGGACCGTCGTCAGGGTGGGACCGGGCTTGCGTTCGACGTCGGGGCAGGCCCTGGCTGTGACCGCCTTCAGGGCAGGGCAGGGCAGGGCTTGGGACCGCCGTCAGGGCAGAGCTACGGTGGCAGCAGCAGGGTTGGCGCAGTGAGCAATCTCCGATGGCAGTAGGCCGGGTGGCGGATGCCTCGTGGGCGGCGGCAGTGCGTCCGCGGCCCTCCACTGCCCTCCACTGCCCTGCACTGCCCTCCACTGCCTCGGCGTGCCGCTTACCCACACACCGCACGCAGGCCAGGCCGTGCCCCGCCAGCAGCGCGTGCTGGGCGTCGACTTCTGCTACCAGCCGCCGCCGCGCTCCGTGGTGCCGTGCGCCGCGGCGCTCAAGGGCCAGTCGGAACGCGACCGCGAGCGCATGAGCCACATGGCCTTTGGCAGGTGCGCCTCGGGGCGTAGTGGCACGTGGGGCCTGGGCCTGGCTTGGGGCGCCGGGGGGGGGCCGTTTAAACATGCCCCCACGTCCTCACGCCCCGTTGTGGTCCCGTGCCGTGCCTTCCACATCTCCCTTGTCCTGCGGCCCCGGCCCGCCCCTACCGCGCAGGCCCGGCCGCGACGAGTACAGCTACTCCCCGCCCAGCGGCGGCGGCGGCTACGGCAGCGGCGGCGGCGCCTCCTACGCGCCCTCCTCCGGCTACGGCCAGATGGGCCCCGAGGGCTACGCGGGCGGTGCCTACCTGGTGCCGCTGCCCGCCTCGCCCGTGGCCATGCGGGGGCCGCCCATGGAGATGGCCTACGGAGGGGCGCCCTACGGAGGACACAGGGGTGAGCGTGCGGCGGACAGCCAGGCCTGAGGTGCTTGATGCGGGTGCGGCGGGCAGCCAGGCGGCGGGCTGCAGCCAGGGGAGTCGGCTCTCGGCTGCTTGCGTGAGGCGGGGCCCTCCGTTGATGGGTGAGAGCCCGACCACCCCCGTGCCCCGCCACCCGCAGGCTACGACCACAGCGGCGGCGGCTCTTCCGGATCGCCACCGTACGGCAGCAGCCGCATGCACGGCGGCAGCGGCGGTGGCGGCCACAACGGCGCCGCCAAGCCGCCGGCCGCGCCCGGCAGCGGCGGCGGCGCGCCGGCCGGCTACGGCGCCGTGCCCACCTCCGGCGGCGGCTCCGGCATGGGTGGCGGCGGCGGCGGCGGCTCCTCCGCTGGGATGATGCCGTACATGACCATGGGTCCCATGGGTCACCTGGACCCGGCCTCCCTGGGCGCCATGGGCGCCACCATGGCGCCGCTGCCCATGCCGCCGGGCAGCCCGCCCATGATGCTGCCGGGCGGCGTGCTGGGTATGCCGCCGGGCATGGACATGGCGGCCATCACCGACTACATGGTCAAGACCGGAGGGTGAGGGCAGGAGGGCGGCTGGCGGCTGGTCGGGTGCTGCTGGGCTCGGGTGCTGCGCTGCGGAAGCGCGCTGGGGAGTGGGGCTGCCTGCACCTGGCCGAACATGGTTCCCGTGCGGCGGTACCGCTGCACTCCTCCTCGTTCCCCCTCGACCGCGCTGCCGCGGTACCTGCCCCCGCCAGGTACCTGCCCGCGGGCAGCCTGATGCCGCTGGACATGTCACTGGGCGGCGCCTCGGCCGGGTACATGCCCATGGACCTGCAGGTGAGACGGAGGATCGGACGTGCAGAGGTTGGACGCCGTGTCCCAAGCCTGGCTTCTATGTCGGTGCGCTGGCGCACGCAAAGTTTGCCGCAACATGTAGTCCTGCCCCACGCTCGTCCCTCGCAGCAAGCTGCTTTCATGGCGCAACTGGGTGTCATCGCCGGTGAGGCCCCGGCCGTCGGTATCGCCAGCTCACCGCCATTGCCGCGTCATCCTCTACGCGCGACTGACCGCTGCGCCGCACTCCTCGCGCGGCAGCCCGCTGCGCCTGCCGATCCCCACCACCCCACGGCTCGCGGCCCCGCCGCCCGCAGGCATGCCCGGTGGCTTCTACTTTGGCGCGCCGCTGCCGGGCGCGCCCCTGTCGCCCAGCCAGAGCTTCATGCCGGGTGAGGGGACGCGGCCGGGTGCCGGGCCACCACCTCGACACGGCGCAGGAGCTCAGCGGAGCATGCATCAGCACCACCACGTTGATCAGCAACCGGACAGCACGCCCTCCGCAGGCTCCCGTCCTCGAGCCTCCGCCCTCCGCGCCCTCGCATCCCGCACGCAGGCTCGCCCACGCGCCGCAGCGCCGGCTCGGGCGGCAGCGGCGGCATGGTGCCCCCCAGCCCCTCGCGCCTCAACCCGCTGGCCCAGCCCTGGTCGGCGCCCTTCATGACGCGCGACCCCAACGCCGCGGGCATGGTGTCGGGCATGGCGCAGCTCAGCATCGGGGGGCCGCCGCAGCAGGGCGCCGGCGGCGAGGCAGGCCAGGCCGGTGGCCGCGGCGGCAACGGCGGCCGCAGCAATGGAGGTGCGTGGCGGCCGGAAGATGTGCTTGATCGCAGCGGTGTGGCCGTGCCGTACTGTGCGGGCCCCTCCCCAACCCAAATGCCACTGCTGTCCTGCGCTGTGTGGTCGCACGCGTAGGCCAGAACGGCGGGCCAGCGGCGGCCGCGGCGGCGGCTGGTGGTGGCGGCGAGGGCGCCGCGCTGTCCTCGGCGGACGACGACCTGGGGGCGGACGCGGGCGAGGTGGTGGCCATGGCCGCTGCGGAGCGCGCGCTGGCCAACCGCACCCCCAAGCGCCCCGTCAAGATGCCGGGACCGGACCAGGTGCGCGGCACTTGTGGTGATAAGAAGCCCACAGAGCTCCCCCATGTTGGGGCCCTACAGCTACCCTTACGTCACGCCTAGAGCTTTGACGTGCTCGCGGTCTGCCATGAGCCAGCCGCCCCTGTCCGTTTGCCGCCCCTACAGGCCCTCACGCCCCTGGCACCCGCTCCCGGCAGCGCGGGCAGCGCCGACGGCGGGCGCGACGCCGCCTCGCGTGCCAACGGCGAGGACGTGCCGCCGCTGCTGCCCGCGCACGGCTCTCCCACGGGCGGCCTGGTCTCCGCCGGCGACCCGCTCGTCTCGCCCAGCCGCTTCTCCGCTGGCAAGGCCCGCCGCGGCGGCCGCGGCCTGCGCCGCGGCTCCTACCCAGACAGCCCCACGCACGCCGGCGCCGGCGCCGGCGGCGAGCCCGGTGGCGCCGCCGCCGGGCCGCTGCCCGGCTCGGGCGGCGGCGGCGCCAGCCTGAGCAGCACGCTGGCGGCGCTGCCTGACCTGTACGCCGCCAAGCAGCAGGAGCTGCAGCAGCTGCAGCAGCACGGCGGCGGCGGCCAGCTGGCGGCGGGGCAGGCGGGCCCCGGCGGCGCCAGCCCGCGCGAGGACGACATGAACTCGCCCGACCAGAAGCGGCCCGGCACGGTGGACCGTGTGGCGGCGGCCGGCAGTGGCGCCATGGCGGTGCCGATTCCGGTGGCGGTGCCCATCCCGGTGGCGGTGCCGCTGACGCCCGAGCAGCAGGCCAGCGTGGCGGCGAGCACGGGCGTCCGCCCCGGCCAGTGAGGGGCGCATGGGTATGTTGGGGCTTCAGAGCAGCCGAAGCGGGCGCGGGGGTGGAGATGCGGCGAGGCTTGGGAGCAGGGGCGTAGTGAGTGAGTAGGAGCGGCCGTGTGCCGGGCGTGGGGAGGGAGGCGGAGAGCACCGTACATGAGCGGGCGCCGAGCTGCTCGCTGGCAGCTGGGGCGAGGCGACGAGGCCAGCAAGGTTCGGGAGAGAGGGTGCGATGAGGGCTGGGATGGGCTGCAGGTTTGGGCTGTGCGCAGTATTGTCAGTGTTGTGGGGCGCAGGTATTGTGTCGGTGGGGAACTAGCCGCCGGAAAGGCTGGGTTGCCAGCCCCGCGCACAAGGGCACTGGAGGCCAAGTTTACGTGGCGCTTTTTGTTTTGCTGATGGGTTGGGGGCGGGTGCCGTTTGTGGGTTGGCCCGTCGGCGATTCATGGGCCCAGGGTTGGCTGCATTGGCCACCGCTCACGCCATTGCCGCGGGTGCGGGTTGGAGCACCTGGGCGCAGCCCCGGGTAGCTCCCGCAGCGGAGAGACGCGTTGCCCCCGCGCGGCGCGAGGCGGGGGTGTTGCTGTGATGCGCGCCCCGCTACGAACGAGGCCCCGACCGGCAGGCGGCCGAGGTCGGGCGTTGTCGCCCACGAGAACCAGGAGGCTGGGTTGCTGAGGTTGGGCCCTAATTGGGCGCCGCGGGGGCCGGAGTGGCGCGAGGGGCGGGGGCCGGGGCTGTCGCGGGCTGCGTGACGCTCCCATGTGGTCCGCTCCGCAGCACACTCGACCTTATGGTAGAGGTGTGTGCCCCTTTGGCGCTGCGCGGCCACAGCTTCAGTGCAGTAGTGAGCCGCGTGCTGCTGTCTTCAGCACGCCTGCATATTGTCACCCGGCGCGCAGTCCGGCCGGGTGAGCCGGACGAGTAGGTCGACACTACCACTACCAGGTGCGTCCACTGACACTCTGCCCTGTGGCCGCCGGCCGCGGGGGACACACGTTGTGTCCGCCCGCGCAAGCCGAGCCCAGAGGCCTTTTGCAGCATGTCGTGAGGCAGTGCGTGTGCCGTGCCGGTACTGAGGTGTGCGCCGTTCAATTCGTGTGCGTGTGTCTTGTGCACGGACATGGACCCCTGTGTGTGTGTGCCGGAGCTTTGGTGCGTGTGCATGAGCCGTCCGGGCGGCATCTCGGCGCAAGGCATGCAGGAGGCCGCCGGTAGCGCCGACCAGGTTCCTGTGTGTGGGTGTGTCTGTCGCCTGGAGCCGTATCTTTGCGCGAGGCATGCCTGCCGGGTGCGCCCAGCAGGCGGTTCATGCGCACGCCCGCTAGCGTGCGTCACGGCGCTTGTGCCAGGGCTGCAGACAGCCCGGCAGACCAAACAGCCCGGGAGACCGCCAGCCCGTGCATTTGTGTAGCGTGGCGGCAGCTGGCACTGCGTAGCTGCGGTGCGTGTGTGTAACATGTGCGCATTGCCTTGAGGTCAACGTTGCCCGAGCGAGTGAGAGCGTGCGCATGCAGCTCCACAGGTAGTCACCTCACACGGCGGGGCACGCGGTGCCTGTCTTCACCTGCTTGCAACCCTCGGCCTCTCACCCCCTTGCCGCGATTCCCGACCAGGCCAAGGCGGTGACCTGATGGCGCGCGGCTGCAGCCTGCAGGGCTGCCGCGTGCGTGTGCGCGGCCGTTCCCCGTTACGGGATATGCGGCCGGTTCCCGCTACGGAAGGCAAGCGGGGCGATGAACACTTTCGCGGCGCGTTACAGCATGTTGGCATACACGTGCTGTACGCCACGCCTCGCCTCGCGCTGGCCCGCCTTGCACTCGCCGCTTTCATCAGCGCGACGTCAGCCGTCGACCGCGCACCCAACAGTGGCCCCTGCCCCTGCTGTCCCGCCCACGCCTACACCGCGCACACTCGGCACGCCCGCCGTTGCTGCCTACGGCCTGCTACTACCTCACGCCAGTGCTAGCTCCGTACATGCTTCAGCTACAGCTAGCTACACCTACATACTAAACACGCGGCACGTGCTGCATGGACTCGCACTACACACTTGTCAGTGCTAACGTACTTGTGGTCACTCGATGCAGTACATGCACACGCTTCGTCACGCGCTCCAGTTCATTTACAGTGCCGCAAGTGATCCTTCTGCCCGTCCTGCCGCTGCTCCACCTGCCATCATTCTAGCCGCACGGCGGGCGGCACGCCTTCCGCGTCCACTGCTCCAACGCTAGTCTTGGCCTCTACGCTCCTCCCCGACGTCTACCCTGTCCTAGTAGCCGCCCATAGAGGGCGAGCCAGCCGAGCGAGCCACCCTGGCAGCTCGCTCTAGCTGCTCCTGCCGCGCCTTGCGCTGCGCGGCCCTGGCAGCCCGCTCCTCCGGCGCCAGCTGCCGGGCAGCCGCCTTGGGCGCCGGCGCCTGGTCCGGCTGCCCCGACGGCGCCGAAGGGCCCGCGCTTGTGCTCACGCTCGGGGCCGCCGGCCGCGAGGGCCCGGCCCTGCCGGGGCCGCTGCTGGATCCAGGCCCAGGGCCTCCACCGACAGCGGCGGCGGCGACGGGAGGCGCTGGCGCCGCCGCTCCGGCCGTCACCGGCCTAGCTCGGCTGGGCGCTGACGCGCCTTTTCTGCTACCGGTGGCCTCCGACGCGCCAGGACGAGGGCTTGAGCTCACGTTCGTGCTCGCGAGACGGGCCGCGGCAGGCGCCTCAGCCGTCTGCGCTGCAGCGCCCGAGACCTCAGCCGGCGCCCAGGCCCGCAATGGGCCTTCGGCCGCCGGCTGCGGCGCCGGCTGTGGCGGCGGCCTAGAAGGCGACGCTGACGCCGCGGCGCGCTGCAGCGCCCGGCAAGCGGCGGCGGAGACGGCGGCCGCCGCCGCCGCGGCCTCGTTGGCGGAGGAGTACGCGTCCCTGGCGGCGATGGCAGCGCCCATGACGGTAGCGCTGGCGGGCCGGCCGCCCCGCTCCAGGAGCCGAGTCACAGCGGGCGGCAGCGGCAGCGCGGCCGTCTGGGACCTCGCCGCCAGGACACCTGCCTCGGCCGCCGGCGCCGCCGGGCGCGGAGCCGCGGGCGGCCGCGGGGCTTGGGCCCTCGCTGCCGTCGACGGCCCTGCGCTTGGCTGCGAGGCTGGAGGTGCGGGCTGGGCAGCGGGCCCGCCCTGCGATTGCGGCGGTTGCGGCGGCGGCGGATGGATTGCTGCCTTCATCTTGGTGAGGGGCGCCGCCGGCGCCTTGGCTAGCGGCGGCACCGGCTGCGACGGGGGCGGTGTGGAGGCCTTCGCTGCCTTGGTCCGCGGCGGCAGCGCCTCTGCTCCAGAGGCGGCGGCGTGTGCAGGCACAGGACCCGTGTGAGCGGACTGCGCCCGCGGCGCCGCCGTCGCCCGTGCGGCAGCGGCGGCAACCACCTTGGCGGCTGACGGCGCCAGCTGCGCCGCCGTGCGCGGGCGCGCCGACTGCGCCGCCGCCGCTGCCGCCGCTGCCGCGGCGGCTGCCGCCGCGACATCTGCGGCCGACGCCGTCAGCGGCCGCAGCACCGCCGAGCGGCTCCCAGAGCGCGCGCTGCGGCGGGCCAGGCCGCCGACGGCGCCGCCAGCCTGCACGCCTGGCCCCAGGTCGGCGCCCCACTCCACCTCGCCGTCGCTTCCCTCGTCGTCGTCAACAATGCCCAGCGCCTCGTCGTCGTCAGCGGAAGCGCCGGGGCGCGCTCCCGACGCCTGCGGACCAGGAGGACCAGGGGCGAGGGTCTCGGGGTCAGGCAGGGTCGGGCGCGGCGTGCCTCTTGACTGCGGCACTGAGGCACTGAGGAGCGAAGCCTGGAGATAACACGCAATCGGTGGCGCACCAGATCAGACGGCAAGCAAGCATGCATGGGGCCAATGCACGCCATGCCCGGCGGCGCGAGCCTTGTCAGGTGGCTCACCTTGCCGCCGCTATGTTCGTCATCGTCGCTAAACACATCGTCAGCGGCGCCGACAGCAGCGCAGGGCGCACCGCTTTGGTCCGCCGCCACCGCAGCAGCTTGAACCGCGCCGCTGCCGCGTCCGCGCTCGCTGTCGCTTGCGCTGCTGCTGCTCCTGCGCTGGCCACGCCGGCGCCGGCGCTGCGGCTGCTCCGCCTCCGCCGTCTGACGCCTGTCGCGCTTCCGCTCCATCGGCGCAGAAGCGGCAGCGTCCGCGTCAGCCACTGCAGCGCCTAGGTGGCCGGCAGCAGCGGGCCCGGCGGCGGCGCCGCTTGCTGGATCGTCACTAAAGCGGACCCGCGGCGATGCCGCTGGCGACGCAGCGCCCGTCGCTGTTGCCGCCAACGGTGGCAGGCGCGGCGGCCGGTACCCGCCCTTACCGCCACGCAGCCCAGAGGCCAGCGGCGGCAATGACGCCGGCGCGGCCGCCGGCGCGGGCCCGGTGCCACCGGCCATCGCCGCCGCCGCCGCGCGTGCGGTGGCGGCGGCCGCTGCCCAGGCCGCCTCAGCCGAAGCATGCAGGTCGTCTGTCTCCGACCGCAAACCCTTGGGTGCTGCCGTTGGCTCGCTGGCAGCCTCTGGTCCACACAGTGGGCCATCGCCCAGCGCCTCCGGCGTCAGCTGTGACGGCGGCGCCGGCTCCGCCACCGCCGCCGCTGGGGTGCCATCTGACGCCGCGGTGCCGCCAGCTGGCTGGTCTGCCGGGGCGGCGTCCGCAGCAGCAGCAGCAGCCGCGGCACTAGCCATGGCAGCCGTGTACCCTGCGGAGAAGCCCGCATCGAAGCGGCCACTGCCGGTGCCTGCGCCTGCGCTGGCCACCGCCGTCGCTGGCGGGGCCGGCGGCATCGCCACCCGCTCCTCCACTGCACCGCGACGGCGCCACGGCCACAGCCCGCGCACCCAGGCAGACACGCGGGCGACGACCGACGGCGCCGCCACGGCTGCTGCCAGCGCTGCCGGTGCCGCGGCTGCTGGCGCCGCCGGTGTCGCGGCCGCTGGCGCTGCTGCAGAAGAGGAAGCTGTAGCAGGTGTTGCCACGGTTGGGCCTGACGTTGGGGGGGCCTCGAGCGGCGCCGCCGCCCGCGGCTCCGGCGACTCCGAGGTGCGCTCCTCTGCAGCATCGCGTGCCGCACCCTGATCGGCAGCAGACGAACCTGTGACTGGTTCTCCGGCTCCAGCGGCGTCGCCAGCCGTCTCTGCAGCAGAGATTGCCGCGGTGGCCGCTGCCGCCGCCACCGCCAGCGCCCGTGCCGAGTCGTCTGCCGCCGCCGCCATCACCACGGTGGGGTCAGCGGCGGCGGGGTGTGCCAGGTCGCGCGGCGGCTGCGACTGCGGCTGCGGCTGCGGCTGTAGGGCCTCGTGCTCGTGCCCAAGCTGCGCCTGCAGCTGAGGTAGCTCAGTGCCGCTTGGTTGGGCCGCGTCGCCGGGCTGCCGTTCTGGCTGCGGCGGCGGCGGCGACGCTGCCGCGATCGCCGCGGATGGGTGGTCCGGCTCTTCGGGCGGACCTGCAGCGCCGTCGTCGCCAGGAGACGGATCCGAGGCAGGCGCCGCGGCTGGGGCTGGGTCCACAGCCGGTCCCGGTCCCGGGGCTGGAGGAGATTTGGGGCTAGCAGCCTCAGTGGCCGAAGCCGCAGCGGCTGCCGGTTCCGGAGCTGGCAGCGATGCGGCGTCTGGCGCCGTGGACGAGGCCCGTCCGGTCGCGGCCCTGCCCCAGCCCCGCAGATGTGCGGACCAGCCCCGGCGCGGCGGCGCGGCCGCAGCGACCTCGGCGCTGCCCACCGTGCTGCCGTCGGCGGCGAGCGGCAGCTCCCCAGCCATGCCCGGCCCGGGACCTTGGCTGACAGAGCCTGCGGCCCGGCTCCAGGCCCGGAGCCTGGCGGCGACCGACAGCGGCTGCGAGCCCTCGGCACCAGCCGACGCCGTCGCAGCCAACGCGGCCGCGCGCGTCCACGGTTCCATGGCACTGGCGGTGCGGCGGAGGGAGTGGAGCCGCGCGGCGGCATGGCCGCGCACGCTGGCGTCCGTGTCGGCTTCTGCGTCGGCGGCGGGCGGCGGCGCCGCCAGGGATATGCGCCGGGTGCGGCTGAATGGGAACAGTCGGGACAGCAGCGACGGCCTGGGCACTGGCGGTGCTCTGGCTGCCATCGCCGCTGCCGCTTGGCTCGGCGCTAGCGGCGCCGCCAGCCCAAGCACAGCATCGTCGTCGCTTCCATGCGAACGCACCGCCGTCGCCGTCGCCGCAGCCGTCGCCACCGTCGACAATGGCGGCCGTTGCATGCCTCGCGGCAGCACCAGCTGCACGCGCGGGAACTCCGGTGAGGCGGCCGGCTGCAGCACGCTCGCGCCGCTTGACGGCGCCGCCGCCGGCTCCGACGGCGACGTCCGCTGGGACGTCGGCACAAACTCCACCGGCGCCGAGCCGCCCGCGCGCTCTGACGGCGACGAACGGTCGTAGCGCTGCGATCCGAGCCCCAGGTTGGACTGGCGGTGGCCCGAGCTGGGGCCCGGCAGCACACGCACGCCGCCACCCTCGGAGGGCGAGAAGCGGCTCGAGCCGTCGGCACGGCCCGAGCGGGGCCGCTGCAGCGGCAGCGGCGGCCGTCCGCTGGCGTCGTGGCCGCCAAGGCTTGAGCTCCATCCGCTGCGCACTGGCGATGGCGGCAGCGGGCCCAACGGCGACGGCCGGCCGCCGCTGCCTCGCTCGCGGGCGCCGGCGGAAGCGGCCGTAGCCAGCGGGTCGGCGGTGCCGTGGATGGCGCCGCCAGGAGCCGTCTGCGTGGTGTCGCCAAAGTTCTGGCTCCGCAGCTGGGCCAGCGGCGAGACGGAGCCCGAGGTGGCGGAGGCGAAGCGCCCCAGCCGACTGAGCGCCAAGGGCAGGCCCAGGAATGAGTTCTCGCGGCTAACCACCGAACCCCGCGCCTCCGCCGCAGCGGCTTCAGCCGCCGCGACCGCCTCCAACGCCGCCACGACGGGGTCGTCGCCGGGCGCGCTGGCGGCGCCGGCCGGCAGCGGCGCCGGCACGACGGCGCCGCTGTTGCGCCGCGACACCGACATCGATGAGCTGCGGCCGGCGACGACGAAGGGCGATGGCGGCGCCTGGGAAGAGGGCAGCCTCGACAGGCCGCTGGCCGGGGCGGCTGCAAAGGCAGTCGGCAGCACGCTGCTGCTCCTCGGTGACGGCGGCGGTGCGTCGTGACTGCCGGCAAGGCCCAGGCCCGGCCTGGCCGGCCCCTGCGTGCGCGACGCAGTCGCCGTCAGCGTGCGCCGTGGCGACGGCGGCGCCCAGGCGTCGGCGTCGCGCAGCGGCAGCTCCCGGCGGCCGCCGCCGGCATCGGCCTCCACGTCATCCAACACAATGTCAACCGCCATGGGGTTGTCGTACACAAGATTGTTTGCGCGGGACGCCACGGAGAAGCTAGAGCGCCGCACCGCCCACGACGTGGGACCGCTGGCTGCCGCCCGCTGCCCCGGCCCCTGTGAGGTGCCGCTGGCTGAGGAGGCGGCGTCGCGGCCCGCGGCGGTGAGCGCGCCATCGGCCGAGGCGCTGCGCTGCTGTCGGTGCCGTCGGCGATGGGCGACGGCGTAGCCGAAGGCCGCCAGCACCACCACCGCCGCAACCACGCTTAAGATGATGGTTGGTACGACGACTCGCACGTTGACGCCGCCGCCGCCATCACCACCACTCGTGCCGGCACCGGCCCTCTCAGCCGCTGGCGTTGGGCTGCCGCTGCCGCTGCCGCTGCCCAGCTCGCCTTGGCCCAGTTGCGGGCTGCCAGTGTCGGCGCCCGGCTGCGGTGACGCCGGTCCGGGGCCGTCGGCGCCACCGCCTGCTGCAGGCGCGGGCGAGGCGCCGCCGGCCAGCGGCGGTGGTGGTGGCGGTGGCGGCACGGCGGCGCCCGCGACCGCCGCGTTCGCCGTGACGGCTGAGTCGAATGCGGACGTCAGCCACAGCCCAATGGCGGGGTCGTCCAGCAGGCTGACGCCCGAGGGGTCGAGGAACCGCATGAGCCGCGGCAAGCCCAGGGTGCTGTAGCCCAGGCCGCGAGTGAGCTCTGGGGAGGCCAGCGCGCCGCCGACCTGGTGGGAGGGAACGGGACGGAGCGGGGGAGCGGGGCATGCAGCGTAGGCGGGCGCCATGCCACCCGCAAGCAAGACGCCAACGGTGAACACGTGCGGCAAGCAGCACACGGCTGGCGCCATGACCATGCCTATCACGGCTATCACAGGATGCCATGGCGGCAGCATTGCAGCACTGGTGCACTGCGCCCCGGCCCAGCGCACGCAGCCACGCTGCCTACCCGCGCCACGTCCGCCACAAAGGCGGCGCTGACGGACTGCGGCGGCGGCTCGGGCGGCGGCGCCGGCGGCGCAAGCTGTGGTGCGACACCGGGCGTGTCGTCGTCGTCGGCGGCCGCGGCGGCGACGATGGCGGCGATTTGCAGCCGCTGCCGCGCCTCCACCGCAGCGGCGCGCTGGTCTGGGGGCAGCGCCGACAGCTCCGCCTGGACCAGGGCCTGGGGGCATCCCGCAGGTACCGGTACGCGTGTTCAAGTGTTTCAGTGTTTCAGTGTTTCAGGGGCAGGTGTGCGTAGGGGTGGGGAGTGGGATGCGAACAGCCAGCGAGCCGCCGCCTTGCCCCCGGCGCACCTGTGTGTGGGCGTCAAGGCTGCCCGCGTCCAGCGCCAAGTCGCCTGCAGCAGCGGGACACATCGCATTGCGTGAAGCGGTGCAGCGGGACAGCCAGCAGCGCGCAGAGCGAGCAGGCGGTTGCGCACGTGGCAACGCGCACCCCAGCTTGCTAGGCGGCGCCAAGGTACCAAGCACGCGGCGCCGGCCGCACGCGCAATGGACGCCATGACAGCGGCTGAGTCCCTCGCACCCAACCCGGCGCACCTGTGAGCTGCTGCGGCGCGCGGGCCGGCGGCGGCCAGTAGGTGGGCAGCGGTGGCACGGCGGCGGGCGCCGGGTAGATCAGCACCTGCACCATCACGGCGCCGCCGGGCGGCAGCGGCGGTGCGGCACCGGAGCCCTGCAGCAGCCGGGCGCGCAGCGGCGGGCCGTGGGGCTGCACCGCGTCCTGCAGCCGGCGGCGGGCGCCGGCGCCGGGAGCAGCGGCGGCTGCGGCGGTGTCGTCCGCAAGTGACGTCACCTCCAGCAGCTCAAGCTGCGACGGCAGTAGCCCGCTGGAGTTGAGCAGCCGCGACAGGAAGGCGGCGCGCTGGTCGGGGCCAAAGGCGCCCAGCGCCACGGACAGGTTGGACACAATCTGCGGCACAAAAGGCCCGGCAGGGTATCGAGGGCATGTGAGGAGCCCGACTTGGTCACAAGGCACAGGGCTGTCAGCACGCGGGGCCGTGTCAGGCAGGCAGCCCCCTGGGGGCCGCTGCACGTACAATGGCCGCCGCCTCTGTCCGCAGCTCGAGGGTGGTGCCGCCTCCCGCCATCTTGACGCTGAGCCGGTGCGCCACCGGGTCCCAGTGGTGCGAGCCGTGGGGCGCGCCGTCGCCCAGCGAGGGCGGCGAGGCCAGTGGCTCGAGCCGGCCGACCCCAGGGACCCATGCGTAGCGGCGGGCGGTGTCAAAGGGCGGCAGGTCGAAGACCAGCAGCAGCTCGGCGGCTGGGCCGGCGGCGGGAAGCCACAGTTGCAGCGACCGGGGCATCGTGCCTGTGTGGGTTGGATTGGGGGTTCAGGCGCCGCGGCGTAACTTGGGTGGCGCGGCTCCACGGCGCATGGTCGTGCACACACGCGCCGGGGCTGCACGAGGGGCTGTGGGCGCTCCGCGGCAAGGGCGGGTTGCGGCTTGCGAGAGGCGGAACCGGAGGGCTGAGCGGCCTCACCCGTGAAGGTCACGTGCGCGGGGTGCTCGGTCGGCAGCGCCGCCCAGTAGGCTGCGAGCCGGCTGCTGCAGGCCGCGCCCCCCTCAAAGCACCAGCCCTGCGGCGGAGCGGGACGAGGCGCTCGGCGGGTCAGGCGACCACCATCGGTGGTAGCGCGGTGTGACGGATGCTTGCGCGGCGTCGATGCCCCTGGGCGACTGAGCACAGGCGGCCCAATCCAGGCTGGGGACGCTGCGGGCCACAGGCCCAGCGCCTTGCTCCCTGGTGGCCGGGCGGCCAGCAGCAGGTACCGGTACGTCCCTGCACCATCAGCCCGGCAGTGCCATGCCCCCAGCGCCACGCACCCCTGGCGGCCGCACCTGGTCCATGGCGGGCACCACCACGTCGGCCGAGCCGGACACGTTGAGCACCACCACCGGCGCGTCGGGTGCCTGCGGCGTCGGCATGGTGGCGTGTTGAATGAGGCCATGGTGATGGCTGCGGGCTGCCGTACTGCGCCATACTGCGGCGGCCATCGCGCCCACCAGAACATAAGCAGCCCACAATCGCAGCCGGCGCCCGACCCACCAGCAGGTTCGTATCGCGGCTGGCCATGACCAGCAGCTCGTGCGAGAGGGCCTGGTGGCTGCTGGTGTCGCCAGCGGGGCCGGTGACGTCAGCGTCTGGCGGATCCAGAGCACACACGTAGGAGCCCAGGTCGGGCCGGTGGCTGCACGCTGCGGAGCCCGGGGGCACGGGCGGCGCCTGAGCCAGCGGCTGCGGTCGAGGCCCGGCAGGGAAGGAGCCCACCAGCGCTGCCGGCTGACCGGGGGCAGCTGCCGAGAGCGAAAGAGAGCCATCGACGTCCCGGAACAGCGCGCGAGCGGGTCCGGCGCAGTTGAGCAGCAGGGCAGCGGGGTCGGTGGCAGCTGGTGTGGAGGCGTTGGCGAGGAGCACGCCATTGGCAGTGAGGGCGGCTGTGCCGCAATCACTGGGGGAGCGCCAGGCCGGGTCGGGTCCGAGCAGCCGCAGCAAGCCTTGCGACGATCTGTGGGGGGGGGGGTGTGGAAGCAGTGCATTACGGGTCAGCTGAGCTAGCGCCTGCTGTCTGCCGGCAAATGGATGGCCCCCAGCCTCCAGCCACCCACCCCGATGTGTCGGTACTGACGATGGTGAGGTTTGACAGCAGGTGCGGATG
>BDDC01001654.1:0-16107 GCA_001662425.1 Chlamydomonas sphaeroides | reverse complement strand
CGCACTGGCGCACCTAACCACTGCATTCCCTCTACGCACGGCCGGCGCGCCATTCTCCCCTGTGTTGGATTTGTGTTACTATTATACTTTATACTTATTTCTGAACACACGACCCGCCACTCTACCCGGGGCGTGCTGTGCCGCGTGTGGGGTTCCGTTCTACCTAACACTGGAACACGCAATCGTCCTCCGCTCTTCGATTCCATCGTCCCCCGGGGCCCCACCTTGCTGTACTCCTTCAGCGCCTCCTCCGCGCCCTCGCGGGACACCAGCCCCGCCCCGAGGAGCGCATTTCCCAGCATGACCACATTGAACTGCCCCGCCTCGGGCTGGTTGCGGTACGAGTAGCTGGGGGGAAGGAGGAGGGAGGTGGAAGGTGGAGTGGGGGAGGGGAGGAGGGGGGCAACGAGGAAGACAGCGAGTTCAAGGCAAGCGGGAACGGCACACACCGCGTGTGGAGTTCTGTGCCGCGTGTGGGGTTCTGTTCGACCTAACACTAGGACACAGCACATGCGGCGGCGGGCAGGGACGCTCCCGCCCCCCGGGATGCCCCTGAGCACAGCGCACGAAGCTCCGCCATCGCAGGGCGGGCGGCGGCGTGCGCAAGGAGGGCTGGAGCCCTGCCCGGTATGCGCCTGCCCGTCTCCCCGTCGCTCACCGGCCTCCGCCGCGCAGGTCGGTGAGGTTGGGCGTGAAGTCGGGCTCAAACTTGTCCATGAAGCCAAAGGGACCTGGCGGGGCGGCAATACGGAGACGGCAGGGGAAGCGGGGAGGCGTGAGTGCTGGGCACTCGAAAGCCGCAAGGCAGGCAGGCGGGCGGGCAGGCGGGAGGGCGACGGCCCCCCGGGTCGCGTTGGATGAGGCGCCTCCTGCGCGTCAGGCACACGGCCCCCCAGGTCCAACGCCGGCCCCTTATCAAAGCCCCCGCCGCTGCAAGCCGTACTGCAGGACACATGCCGTATCCTGCCGTACCATAGTCGATGGTGAGCCCCAGGATGCTCATGTTGTCGGTGTTGAGCACGCCGTGCACGAACCCTATGGACTGCGGGGGACGGAGGGGTAGCGCGGGGGGAAACGCAGCCGGGAGGGCACGGCGTGTCGCGAACCGCCGGATGCGTTTTGACCGTGTCAGCACGCCTCGCGGGGGCCCTGTGCGCACGAGCCGCAGGGCGGGCGCTGCCAGAGACCGGCTGGCGGGCCTGCCGGCTCCCTTCCCCACTACCGCATACCGCCCCACCCTGCCCCCTTCCCCGTCCCTCTCCCCCCTACCCCGCTTGCGCCACCAGCTGCCTGGTGTGGTTGGCCGCATCACATGATGGCACATATACACCTTATGTCCTGCACGGCCGACGTGCCACTCAACCCTTAGCTGTGCTGTGCCGCGTGTGGGGTTCCGTCTTCACCTAACACTTGAACACACCTTATGTTCTGTTCTACTTAATGCTTGAACACACCTTCTTTTCTACTTGAACACACCTGGCAGCCCCCTCTCGCCCCCGTGCCCCACCTGCCACTGCGCCACCAGCCGCCCCGTGCGCGCCACCGCCTCCCGCAGAAGCGACAGGTAGCAGTCGGGCTGGCCTGCGGCAGCATAAGGCGGGGAAGCGGGCCTGTCTCACATACAGGGGTTCTGTTCTACCTAACACTGGAACACACGGACATATCACATGGCCACGTTTGTCCTAGGTGAGCTGTGGCACAAGTGAGCTGGCCGATGGGATCAACGTATGGCGAGACCGATAAGGGCCTTTGAACACCCGACACCCGACACACGAAACCCGACACACGACACACGAACCCTAGCCTTCCTGCCGCGCCATCTCCCCGCAACCCCCTCAGCTCGCCGCTCACCCGCCAGGTGGGGGTAGTGGTACTTGATCACCCAGTCCGCGGCCAGCTGCACCAGGCCGTGCTGGGGGGGCGGGCGGGGGGGAAGAAGGGGCAGGAGGGCAGGGTACGTGTCGAGGCTAAGGGAGACACGGAGTGCCGTTTGTCGTACCAGGGCGTACTGGGGCCAGGTACGCGATGGGAGGAGGGTGGCGTGGCGACAGAACACCGCAGCCACACCTTCGCCCATCCAGCCCTAGCCTGCATTCCATCCATGCTGAGAGCCGCCTTCCAACCCTCGGCCCCAGCCACCTTCTCTCCGCCAGCGCTGAGAGGCAGCTGGAAGCTGCCACACTGCACGAAGCACGAACCCAATCCCGCCTCCCCTTCCTGGCCCCCGCCCTACCTCCGCCTCCCCTCGGCTGACGGGCAGCTGGAAGGTGCCGAACCGCACGAAGCAGGGCGCCACCCGGCACACCACCGCGCCCGGCTCCAGCTTGGCGTTGCTGGGGACAGGGGGGCGGAGGGTGAGGTCGCCCGCTGATCACCCGTCGAACAACATGTCCCGGAGCACCCCTAGCTAGATTGCCTATCTCGTCATTATGTTGTACGGATGATAAGTCGAATGCTGTGTCCGTTTCAAAAGCCGGGTCACACGTCCTCCCGTGTCTCACCCGTTGTAGAACATGTCCCGGAGCACGGCATCGCCTGGTGCGGGGCCGGGGAGGGCGGCGCAGGGTGCAGGGGCGTGTGGGGCCACCAGCAAGTCTGCCACGTCTGCCCCGACCGCCGGCCTGCCCTCGTTGTTGGACAGGATCTCGCCGCGAATCGATCACCCCTGGCCGCCCGGATGGTGGACTTCCCCACCCCACACCGCTACACGTGAACTACATATGGAAACAAAAAGCGAAGCGATCGTTCACACGTGTACATGAATCCACACGGGCATAGTTCTACGTAATTACACAGGTTCGTATGAGCAGCGCCGCCTCATGCGTCATGCTCACCCGTGCCCACGAGGCACAGCGCGCGGGTGGTGGGCACGCCCAGCGCCGCCATCGCCTCGCTGGCCACGAACTCTGCCGGAGGGGGCGGGAGGGGAGAAGGAGGGTGAGGGAGGGCAGGGTACGTGTCGAGATGCGCAAGGACGGTGGGCACGCCCAGCGCCGCCACAGCCTCGCCTCGCTCGCCACGAGGCCCGCGACGAGGCGGCCGGTAGCGGGCGAGGCGGGAGGCGGCCCCATGGGCACGGCCCTTGGGAGCCGCCACAACAAGCCCTCGCCAGCATCGATCGCGCACAGCGGCATCCGACGCGAGGACGCCGGGGGCCCGGGGCCCTGCCGTGCAGCAGCGAGAGCGCAGCATCCGCTCGCCCGCCCGCCCTTTGAAATGAGCGCCACGTGCACACTCCACACATGCCTGCACATGCCCCTACGACACCTGAGCGCTACCGCGCGCGTGGCGTCCCATCGTTGCGGCCCTCGTATCTTATGTCGATGCTACCGATAGGTCAACTATAACTTATCGATAAAGTATCTAGACGCTATCGACGAAAATACGAGGGCTGCATCGTTGCAGGTTGAAAGCTGTGCAACAACCCCAGCCAGCCAGCCCCACCGCGCAGCGACGATCGCAGCACCGCGCGGCCGTCGGCCCGGCGGCTGTAGGGCGTGCGGCCTGCGCCCTTGAGCTGCAGCTCCCAGCGGGAGCCGTTGGACGCGTTGATGACCTGGCGGGGAGGGGAAGGGGAAGGGGACGGGAAGGGAAAGGCGGACAGGTGACCCAGGTCGTGTGTGTTCGGACAGGTGACCCAGTGCCACCCATGGGCGCCCTTGAGCTGAGGGGGAGGCGTGTGTGTTTCGGGCCGCACATATTCCGATCCCCGCCCTTTCCCGGATGCCTCGGCTGGCGGATGCCTCGCCTGTCGTACTTCCCCCTCCCCCCGGCACCCCACCTCGCCCAGGGTGATAGCGATCCCGTCCCCTAGCTCTCCTGCCCAGCCTCCGCTTGCGCACCGGTACACGCACAGGGCTTCGCTCCCCGCACTGGCGCACTCCCCTGCTTGCTACGCACGACCAACGCGTCACCAACACCCAGGACGTGCCGCGCGGGGGCCGTTACTCTCTGTTACCTATACATACGCACACAGGGAGGTGGTACTATTTTCACATATCAACACACGCGCGCGTCTTTCCCCTCCCCTGCCCCCTCCATGCCCACCTCGCCCAGTGTGATAGCGCGCCCGTCCCCCAGCTGCCCCGCCCACGACCCAAACTGGTGGCCTCCGTAGACCGCGGCGTAGGGCGCAGAGCCGGGCAGCGGGGCGGCGCCCGACATGAGCAGCGGGAACCTGGGGGAGGACGAGTGGGGGAGGGAGGGGGGGAGGGGGGAGGCAAGGGGAATGCGTGTGTTCGTAATAATCAACATATGCCCGACACCGTGTGTGTATGGGGCTTGGGGAGGCGCGCTGTGTCGGGACGGTGGAGACAAGGGGCGTGGGGCAACGCACCCTCAGCGCCCCACAGGTAGCAGCATCATGGCAGGTGTGACACCTTCATACCTCGATAATCATGCAACCTATGCATAGATTCTTCTTTGTTTCATGGAAATGGTTCAAGGAGGTTGGCAACCCTACTCACTCGGCCCGCTCGCACTCGGTGGGGTCCAGCCCGATCAGCTGAGCCACCTGGGATAAAGGCAGAGCGGTGGGTCCGTGGGGTTGCCGAAAACATCAAGGAGTTGACGTAAATCTTGCATACGTAATTCTTTATGATGACTATCGGAGTGTAATGGCTGCAATGATGAGCCTCCGGCAGTGCGGCACCCGCCAGCCGCCACCATGCCGCCGACACGCACTCGCTGGGCGCTGTACGCCCGAACTATACGGCACATACCTGCGACGAGTACGAGATTAGGTACGGCACCCCGTCCGGCGGCGTGGGCGCTACGCGGCTGAAGAGCGCGCCCTCCACCTGGCCAGGGTGGGTGGGAGGCAGCGGGGCGGGGCAAAGGGCGGGGGCTGCCTGGGGTTCGTGTCGTGCCGCCGCAGCTGCATTCGGGCCCCTGGCACTACCCAGGGACGACACAAACCCCGGCGCCACCAGTCATACGGTTTTGCTCTGGGCTGCGCTGCGCTAGCATGTAGCCCCTCCAGAGCGACTCGCGCGACACACCGAACTACTGTTTGTCACCTGTCCCTCACTCGTAGTAGCACGCTATGATGCTTCAGCACCACTGCCGTCATATGGGCATCGCACTGCGCGCCCCCACCTGGCGGACCACGTTGCGTGTCTCGGGGTCGGCGGGCAGCTCGTGGATGAAGGTGTGTGCCCAGGGCAGCGCCTGCGGGCGGGGGGTCGGGGTGGGCATGGTGGGTGAGGGAGGAGCGCTGGCAGCAACTACCGGGGTCGAGGGGCAGGGACGGCCAGGGTCGCGGGGCAAAGGGCAAAGGGCCTGGGGTGAGCCCAGGGCAGCGCCTTGGTAGGAGGTGAGGGGCCGTGGCGAGGGGCCGTGGCGAGGGGCCGTGGCGAGGGGCCGTGGCGAGGGGCCGTGGCGAGGGGCCGTGGCGGGCTGCGGGCTCGAGGACTGCGGTTCCACAATGACAGGCTCGGGGGGCGCTGGCACGGGAGGGCAGCGGCCGCAGACGCGGTCATCGCTGCCCCCTCCCCGCGGGCGCCGCTGGCCCCACGGGCGACCGCACGCGCAGCGAGTGTGCTGCTGGGCTCAGGCTCCGGTGCAGGGCGGGAGGGCAAGCGCCGCGGGCGGCCCCACGCAGACGCGGGCATCGCTGCCCCTGCGGGCGGCCCCAAGCAGAAGCGGGCATCGCTGCCCCTGCGGGCGGCCCCACGCAGACGCGGGCGCCTGCCTCGGCTCGCCTCCGCGGAGCAGGGCGCTAGGGCAAGGGCCGCGGGCGGCCTCACGCGTACGTGGGCGCCTGCCTCGGCTCGCCTCGGCAGCCGCCGCCACCCCCGCGGGCCAGGCCTAGCAGGGCAGGCCCCGCACGGTCCCCAGAGCCCGGGCCGACGCGAGCTGGTGACCCCTGAGCCCCAGTAGGCAGTGCCATGAGAGCGGCGTTTGGCTTCTGGGGTCATGGGAATGCGGCCGGGCTGCCGCGCAGACGTGTGTCTGGCTGCCCGCGGCACACGTCTACTGGTACGCTCACACCCCTGGCAGCCAATGCACCCTACCCACCCCAGGCAGCCCTGCCTCGGGGCCTCAACTCCGCCGGCCTCCCGAGGTCCACACATCTCAATACGTGCGCCTAGGTCTGTTGGGGCGGCCCGCGTGGCCCCGGGCGCACCTCTAGCGTCGCCGCGCCAGCGGCCGCGGGCGCCGGTGCCGGCGCCGACGGGGGCGCGACCCGCGCCGCGAGGCCGCGCCGGGGCTCCCCCGCAGCGATGAATGCGCGTTGGAGCCTGCCGCCGGAGCAGCAGCTGCTGCCGGCGGTGGCGGCGAGGGCCGGCCGGCGGGCGAGCAGCCCCGCCACGGCCCGCCGCGCGGCGCCGCTGGCGAGGAGCGAGGTGGTGGCTGCCGGGAGCGGCATGGTTGCCGCCGCCGCGAGCTTGGCTGACGGCGCTTGCCGCTGCGCTGGCGCGAGGCGCATGTGCTGCGCGGCGCTAAGCGAATGCAGAGGATGGATGTGTGCGCCGGGATCCCACGGAGTGCTGTGTGGGCACCGACTGGTCTGCAAGGCGCTGTTTTTATCTGTGTGCTGCGCCGGTGCGCTCTCGGCACAAAGAATGCAGTTCCCAATCGCGATCCCCTTTTTCGCAAACTCGCTGCCCTGCCTGATGCTGCCTTACCGATTCTTTAACAATCATCAAATTCGGGCAACTCGCAACTTATCGCATCCCGCTTGCATAACCGCAGCGCAGACCCAATTCGCTAGAACCGGACCTTCCGCAACTGTCGCACACGGTGTGCGCGGGGCTCCCCTTCCGGCCTCCTATGCTGCTCCCAGCCACCACAGGACGTGCACTGCGATCGGCAGTAGGCCGCAGGAGCTGCCAGGTGCTGACATCCGCCGCTCCCCTACCTGCCACATGCTCAGCATCCCCGGCCCAGTGTCCCGCTCTCACCAGTGTCCCACTCTCACCCGACCCTGTGCCTGACTGTCCCGCCCGTTGGCCTTCCTCCACACACAAACACACAGGTTCTCGCCTCCGCCTGGGCGCGTCCGCAGCGCCGCCCCAGCGCCGGCCCGTGCAGCTGTAGCCCCGCAACCTCCGCCCGCCCAGCCCCCGGGTCCGCCCGCGCTCGTACCATGAGCACGTCAGCCACGTCACCGGCTACCGTACCTGCCGTACGGAGCGCCGATGCGGAGGAGCTGTGGCGACAGATCGTCGGCGTGTACGACAGGGCGGTGGCGAGCGGCGCCTGCAGCAAGACGGACACGCAGGTGAGTGACCGTTGGCGGTTTAGCGGTTGGGGCCGCTGGACCGTTACAACCGTCCGCGGTTTGGGCGGCTGGGCCGTTGGCGCATGGTCGCAGCAATGGAGGACCCCAACTGCACACGCTCCGCACCCTGGCTGTGCACCCTTGTAAGCATTTACGACCCAGCCTCGGCGCCAACCTCGCCCACTCGCCGGGCATACAGGCGGCGGCGCCCCCCAAGCACACACACACACACACACACACCTCTTTTCCCCCACCCGCAAACCCCAAGGTGGAGCTGCTGCGCGACCCGCGGCTGGACAGCCTGGAGGTGGTTGTGCGCCTGGCCACGGCCCTCAAGTCCAAGCCGCAGGGCCCGGGTGAGGGGCGCGGGCAGGGCGGGGGCCGCCGGCGGCGCAGTGTGCGGCTGCTGCTCACGGCCCGCAGCCTGGGGGCCAGGGCTGTCGCCTTTCCGGGCCTGGGCCCTCACCCAGCCTTCGGCCTGCGCTTCGTGCGTCCTTGGCAACGGATGCCGCCCGAGCCGCCGCCGTCGCGTGGCGCCAGAGCTTGAAACCCACAGTCGGCCCCCCGCCCTATCCCCTCGTCCAGCCGTTGCTGCTGCTGCAGAGGCCATCGACTCTGCACACCACTGGAAACACATCTACATACATGCACGCTAGTTTGCATACGCTTTACGAGGAAACTGGCATACCCACCCGTTGCTGCAGAGTCCAAGGCCGCGCCCGCCGCCGCCGGCGCCGCCGCCAACGCCTCGGCGCCCAAGCCGCCCGCCGCGGCCGGCAGTTGGTTCAACCCATTTTCGCCGCCCGAGCCCGACCTGTTCGTGCGGCGGTTGGGCGATTCGCATTCTGCCGTACTCAACAAGTTCAACGTCGTGGACCACCACGTGCTCGTGATCACCAACGCCTTCCGTAGCCAGGCCGAGCCGCTGTACGGCGACGACCTGGCGGCGGCGCTCACCGTACTGAGGGTACGGAATTATGCCGTACGCGACTTCTGACGGGCGCGGGCGCGCATCCGTGCACAAAGCAATGCTAGTTACATCCTATCATTGCTTTCACTTGCCGACATGTGATACGCGTACAGCGTTAACCCGGCCGCTCCCCAGGGCCCAGGCCATGCCGCAGCGCGGTGTGGCGTTATGCACTACATATGCACTATATATGCACTCGCTGCTGATGCGTGCCTGATTTGCGTACGTGTGTAGTGAGCATGCTGGAGGGCGTGGTTGCCTTCCATGCCTGCCCCATCCGCAGGCCATGCCGACGGGCGGTGTGGCCTACTACAACTGCGGCCCCGAGTCGGGTCGCAGCCAGCCGCACAAGCACCTGCAGGTGGGGGGAGCTAGGAGGGTTGTTCGGAGGGGGCGCCGCGTGCAACAAACCGCAGCAGCAGCAGCAGCAGCCTAGAAGCGGCTGTGCTGCTCACGGCAGACCGCCCGCCCCCGACCACTCTGCCCGCACGGGCCCCGGCTCCACTCTGCCCGCAACCCACCCCGTGCTCCCTGCCCTGCCCACACACGCGGGGTGGGCGCGGTGCCCAGGTGCGCCTGCTCGCAGCAACAGCCCGAACCGCTGTACTCAGGCCTGGCCGACCGACTGCTCGCGACCCCTGGGCCCGCGCGTCTCCAGCTCCTCTCTGCCCACAACCCATTCCCCTCCCCTCCCCGGCCCGACCCATCCCCCACACCCCAGGTGGTGCCGGTGCCCTTTGCCCCGGGCCAGCCACCGGCGGCGCCCGTGCAGCGCCTGGTCGACCAGGCAGCTGCGGCGGCGGCGGCGGCCGGCGGCGCGCCGCCGACCCTGACCCCTATCGAGATGCGACAGCTGCCGTACAGATGCTTCTTGTCACTGCTGCCGGAGAGGTACGGTTGGTACGGTACGGTACGGTACGGTGATCATGCCACGGCAGGGCGGGACGCCACGGCGCCGTGCCGGCCTCTGCACGTCCAGCGATATTTGACCATTCCACTCCATACTATTCCATTCCATTCCATCCCCTTGATTCGAGCGCCTGCCGCCTGCCTGCGTCTGTCATCCCGCCCCACGCCCGCAGCCCCACGCCGCAGCAGCTCGAGGCCGCCTTCTCCGCCCTCCTCGCCGCCGCCCACCCCGGCTACACCTACGTCCCCCACCCCGCGCTCGCGTCCGGCCCGCCAACGGACCCCGCCACCGCCGCCGCCGTGGCCACCGGAACCGTGTCGTACAACGTGCTGCTGACCACCGGCTGGATGATGGTCGTACCGCGCCGTACGGAGCGGTGCGGCCCTCTGTCGCTCAACAGCATGGCGTTCGCGGGCACGGTGCTGGTACGGAGCGACGAGGATCTGTCGTTCGTACGGCAGGAGGGCGCGGCGGCGATCCTGGCGCACATTGGCGTGCCGTGGTGAGCTGAGCGGCCGCGACGGGAGGCGAGAGGGCGCAAGGGGAGCCCAAGAGCCGGCAGGCGCTGGCGAGCTGCGGCGGCGTGAAGTTGTTACTGTTACTGTCACACCGCAAAGCGGAGGTCGCCGTTTCACAGCCAGGGGGGCCATCGGCAGATCAGGCCAGCGCGCGACATGGGCGGGTGCGTTGTGCGCTGCGCGCGGCACTGGACACGAGCAGCCGTGTGGCGGTGAGCAGCTGGGAAATGGCCAGGCGTGAGCGCTGGCCCGCTTGCGCGCGTGGACGAGTCGGGTGGGCAGGGACGGTGATGGGCGAGCAATGCAAGCGAGCAATGCAGGCGAGCAATGCAGGCGAGCAATGCAGGCGAGCAATGCAGGCGAGCAATGCAGGCGAGCAATGCAGGCGTGCAGGCCTTCGGCGGCACGACGGGGGCGTGAGCGCTTGGAGGCGGAGCGCGGAGGTTGCCACGTACGCAGGGGCGGCGCTGGCGCTAGCTCACGGCATGCGATCCAGGTGCCTTACTCTGACTCACACGCGGGTCAATCATTGACAGCAAAGAGCGCTTGCGGTGGAAAGGCGGAGCGAACGCAAGGGCATGGCGCAACGGCATGTGGGGCGGCCAACCTCATTGGGTGCCGTCACTTACGTAGCACGTATTGGGGTTGGAGAGGAGGGGCGTGGGCAGCCCTACCACTGGCCATACATGGCGTTGGGGGTGTGCTAGTTTGCAGGGGCGCCGGCGGACGTGCCCTGGCTGTTGTGCGCTGGCGGCTGGCGGTGGCCGTGGCTGCTGCGTGGGAGCCGGCTTTGCCTTGTCCTCAACAGGAGGTCCTCCTGGTCTCCAAGATGCCAGGGATGTCGATTGAATGGGGTTGCTCCTCACCTCCAGGAGGCGGCGTTGGACCGACGCTGTGGGGCATATGAGGGGCGTAGCGCTGGGGTTTATCCGCCCGGTGCCCCTGTCACCTTCCAGCACCAGCAGGGCTTGCCGTGCAGTTCACATAGAGAGCTTGTTGACATGAGTTGTTGAATGGGGCTGCACTGATCCTCTCAGGGAGCTTGAGCTCGAGGGCTTGCGGCAGCAGAGCCGTGCAGAGCAAGGCGCTGACGGCTTCCAGGGGGCGTGCAAGGCAGCGGGCATTGGGGCGTCAGCGGCCTAAAAGGCCTGCCGAGCGGGGTCGCAGTGCCCGCAGGATGCACGACAATGGATAGGTATGAGGATAAGCAGCGACTGGTGCGCGATAGACCATCGCAAGGTTGCGTGAGTCCGTGCGGGGGCGGGGCCAGGGGGGCCGGCGGGCGGGCTTGCTGGCTCACCCGCAGTACTGCGCGGGCACCGGTGGCAGGGACGTGCCGGGAACCCCACGCCGGCATAAACTTGCACAAGGGTCTCGCCTGCACGCGATTAAATAGCGTGTCAGCAGGCCAAAGCGCTATACCCCATCCGCCTGCGTTCAGGCTGTGTGCGCCAAAGCTCGTGACGCTAGGGCAGCTGCGCACCAAACGAGCAGCTATTGAGCAATAGCTGCAGCATCCCGCACGAAGAGGGCCAGCAGGTAAGATGCTGGACGGCGTCGGGTGCTAGATAGCTCCCGCGCATGGACTTACAAGCCCTGTCGCCCCGAGTCCAATAGAACTATTTTGCTGGGGCTGTGTCCGTCTGTTCGGCAGCTGGCCCGCAGAGGCATCGCACTTGTTCCTGAAGCGTCCCACGCTGCATGCCCGTCCCCGCCCTGTACTGATGCACATGCATAGGATAAGGACGAGTCAGGGGCTCTCGCTGCGAGCGAGCGCAACTTGATTAACCTGGCGGAGTGAAGCAGCCCTCCAGCAGTACCGCTCCTTGGGCGTGGATCAGCGCCCTCAACACAAAGGAGCAGCTGATTGCTTCCGGTCCCCTCGCGGAGACCGTCCCGATGGTGGTCTGATGTCACCTGCTTGAACACCGCCCGCGCGGGCTCCGCCCGCCGCGCGCGAAGGTCGCTGCTAACGCAGCAACTTCGGCCACGCTACGCCAGACAGGGCGTGGACGCCCGCCGGTGCGGCCATGTACCACCCGCCGGCACGACCCGCCGGCTCGGCGTCCCCTTCCGCGCCCCCGGCCGGAGCGCCGGGCCCAAAGCACACGCCGCTGACGCCCTACCGCGCCGGTCCCCCCGGTGCCGGCGGCGTCTCCGCCAGCATCGCAAGCGGCTTGCACGGCCCGGCGGTGCCGCCAGCTGGCGGCGCCGCTGCGGCCTACCGCGGCCCCGCGCCGCCGCTGTGGGACCAGGCGCTGGAGCAGGAGAAGCGGCTGCGCGCCGAGCTGCGAAAGAAATCGTTCTGGGACCCGGAGGTCCGCCGGGTGCGGGCGACGCTGCAGCAGACGTACGAGGTGAGGCAGCGCTGCACCACGGCCGCGGCACACGCGTGTGGCTTGAGGACAAGGCGCGTCGCGCGGGCTGGGCGAGGTCGGAGACGCGCCTGGCAGCCGGCCATTAGCTCCCAGCCGGCCTCGGACGGATGCTGCTGGCGTGGGCCGGGCCAGAGCTCAGGCTGGGGGAGGCTGGGCTGCCTTTGGGGGGCTTGGGCTCGCTGGGTGTGCCGCCGGCCATTGCCACGCGGACAGGGCGTACGACGGGTCGGCCGGGCCTGGGCCTGGGACGTGGGCCCGGGCCGGGGGCTCACGCCTCCCGGCCTGTCCTGGGCCGGGCCGGGCACAGCTCGCGCGACTCCGGCTGCGGCCGAGCGCCGGCGCGCGCAGCCAGTGCGGCCTGGCGCGGCCTGGCGCCCCGGCGCGCGGCTTGACACCGTGGCCCGCCCCCAGCCCCCCGCGCCCGCGCAAGCCCAGCCACAGCATAACCGGCCCCGTATGCACCCATGCCTGGCCCGCACGGCCGGCCCGCACGGCCCCCTGCGCCGGCAGCTCCGCACCACCTGCCGCCCCGCTCCGCCCCGCCGGGCCCACAGCGCCCGCCACGCCACCCTCGTCACCGCAGCCTCTCTCCGCCCACGCCCCCACGCGCGTCCGCGCGCCTGCTGTCCTTATCGCCCGCCCAACACCCAGGCCCTCATCTTCTCGCACTTTGACTTCTCCTGCGCCCACGACGTGGAGCCGTGCCTGTGGAAGGCCGTGTTCTACAAGCCCATCGAGGAGTTCCGCTCCCGCGTGCGCGCGCTGGAGGCGCTCGCCCGCGGCGGCGCCGCAGGCGCCGCCGCGCCCGGCGGCGCCGGCGGCGCGCCCGCCGTGCTGGCGACGCCCGAGGAGGCCCGCGCCCAGCTGGCTCGCACCACGGGGGCCTACCTTCGCTTCCTGGACGAGGCGCTGGCGTTCTACCGCAAGACGGTGTGGAAGCTGCAGTGGGTGTTTGGCTCAGTGGGCGCGGTGGTGGACCTGGACGCGGCGCTGCAGAACGAGATCCAGGAGTGCGTGCCGCGGGGAGGGGGCGGCGGCGGAGGAGGCGGAGGAGGGGGCGGAGGCGGCGGCGGCGGCGGAGGGAAGGCGGTGCCGGACGCGCGGGCGTCGGTGCACCGCAGCCTCATCTACCTGGGCGACCTGTGCAGGTGGGGCTGGCGGGATGTGGGGCTTGTGTTGTCGACGACAGCGTTCGGCATGGGCGTGGGATGGGCAAGGCGTCCGAGCCCTTGGCGCGGGGCCTGCAGCGCCGGGTCGGGGGGCCTGGATGCAGGCCCGCGTGCCCACAGGCTGCCGTGACACTTGCCGTACGCCGCCGTCCCGTGACGCACAGGTACCAGAGCATGGCGCTCAAGGAGCGGCCCACCAGCGCGCGGCCGCTGTGGGAGCGCGCCATGTCGTACTACCGGCAGGCGGCGTCCGTACTGCCGGGCAGCGGCAATCCGTACAATCAGATGGCCGTGATGTCGTACTACACGGGCGACGAGCTGCGCGCCGTATACTACTACTTCCGCAGCTTGGCGGTGGCGATGCCGTTTGTGACGGCGCGCGAGAACCTGCTGCTGCTGTTTGAGAAGAACAGGGCGCGGTGGGTGGGGCTTGTTGGGCTGCGCCACTTGCCGTCTCCTTCTCCCCTTGATGCCGAACTTCTGCCCCACACCACCTCACTGCCATTATGACACGTGCGCGGGTCGGAGCTTTGCGTCTTGAGCTGTGCGGCCTTGCTGCCGCCGGCCAAGGGGCCAGCTCGCTGCCCTCCCCATGCCGTCTCTGAGCTCAATGCCGTGGCCTCGCCCCCTCCAATGCCGCGGCCTCTCCCCTTCCCTCCCGCCCGCCCAAGCAGGTACGCCACCATTGCCGCCTCCCACGCCGCCGCGGCCCTGTCGGCGGCGCCCGACTCGTCGGCCCGCGCCGCAGCCGGCGCTGCCGCCGACGTGTCGGTTCGCTACGTGCGGCTGGCGGGGCTGCTGTTCGACCGCATCAACACGGAGCAGGTGGGGGTTCTGCTCGAGTCGGATGCGAGGGCGGGGGCGGGAGGGGGGATGGGAGCGGGCGCGGAGTGCTGGGCCGGTGGGCCGGCGCCTCGCCCGCCAAGTCGGCGCTGGGGCGGAGTGCTGGACATGCATTCGCTCGCCCCCGTTGCTGACGGGCTGCTAAGCCCCTCGTTGACATACATCCTCCCCGCTCAGGCGCCCGGGGTTGCGGCGGCGGCGGCGGCCGACCTGGAGTCCTTCCTGGGTGGGTCGGACCCCGGGGGCAGCCCTCGCGACATGAGGGGCTGCAAACGTGCCCCGGAGGGAACCGGAGGGACCCGGAGGGAACCGGAGGGAACCGGAGGGAACCGGAGGGAACCGGAGGGAACTGGAGGGAACCGGAGGGAACCGGAGGGAACCGGAGGGACCCGGAAGGGGCAGGGGGTTGTAGGGGAGCGTCCTTCCTGGGTGGGTCGGGCTCCTGAGGCGGCGGCGCTCGTGCAACGGCGCTCATGCTCATGCCTCCGGCTGTTTGGCTGCCTGGCGAGTGCGGCTGGGGGCTCACTGCGCGGCGCCCCCTCCCCGCCCCGCCCCGCCCGCCCTGCAGGCAACCCCGGCTGCCGCGCCTCCCTGGCCAAGGCCCCCGACCACGACCACCTGCTCGTACACCTGGCCATCATCAGCATCTTTGCCGTACACAACCTCAGCGGCGCCGTCGGAGGCGGCGGCGGCGGTGCCGCCGCCTCCGCCGCCGCAGCCATCGGCGTTGGCGGCGGCGGCGGCTACGCCGCCGCTGCTCAGCGCGCCGAGCTGCGCTGCATCGCGCTGGCGGCGGCGCTGCGCCTCGCCGCCGCTGTGGCGGCGGCGACCGCCGCCATGGCGGAGGCCGCCGCCGCCGGCGGCGGCGTCGGCGACGTCGAGCCGGGGTTCAGCGCCGTGTCGGCTGCGTGCCACGTCATGCTGACGTGGCTGGTGGCAAACCAGGGCATGCTGACGTCGGCGCCGGACCCGGCGGCGGCTGCGCGTGGAGGTGGCGGCGGCGCCGCTGCCGCCGGCGGCGGCGAGGGGCCGGAGGTGGCGGCGGAGCTGGCGGCGCGCGCTGCGTTCCTGGCGGCGGCGGCTCGGCTGGCGGCGCATCTGTCGGACCTCACGCGCCGTCGGGCGCACGACCAGGACTGGCAGGTGGGCCGCCCATGCTGCCGTGCGTTGCACTGCTGCCTATCGAAGCTCATCATTATACACACAGATGTGAACTCTATCACATCTGTTACTTTTCCTATACAATAAGCACATAGATGTAACCCTCTGGTGCTCAACAAGAAGCTAGATTGTGGGCCGGTGGCGCCGGGCGCGCGGCCAGGACCAGCAGGTTTTGACGCGGCACGGGTGGCTCGCGGGCGCGTCTCGCCCACCGATGGAGCCCGAGCCCCGTCGCCCAGCCTCCTCAGCCGCCACCCTGCGCCCGCCGCTCCAGCCACACACCCTCCTCTGCCCCCGTGCTGGCCCCGCAGGACCCCGCGGTGCGCCACCGCTCGCTGCCGGAGGACACCGAGCTGGCTGGCTTCGGCCCCCTGGCGGCCGTGACGGCGGTGGCGGCGGCCTGGCCGGCGGCGGCGGAGGCGCCCAGCGGCCCGGCGGCGGTGCTGGCGGTGCGGGTGGCGCGAATGCTGCAGGCGCTGCGGTGAGGGGGCCTGGGGGCCTGGGGGTCGGGGGAGGGGGAGGGGGCAGTTGGGGCAGTTGGGGCAGTAATGGAAGAGAGAAGGCGCGGCCGATGGGCCGACACGCGCAAGAGGACGACGCGTTGGCAGAGCGGGGGGCGGGCAGGCTGTGCCGGAACGCGGCCGCGTCGGGTGTCGAGCGGGGCCGGCCGCTGACTGCCAACCGCCAACCGCCAACCGCCGCAGGCACATTGACGACGCGGTGAAGCCGTTGCCGATGGCCAGCGGCGTCGCGGCCGCCCTCGCAAGCGCCGCCGGAGGACTGGGCAGCGCTGGCAGCGGCAGCGGCGGGTCCCCTATGGTCACCTCGCCCACCGTTGGCGGCGGCGGCGCCGCCACCGCCGCCGCCGCCGCCAGGGACCTGGCGCGTGCCGTACGGTCGTTCAAGGCGGCCATGCAGCAGGCCGTTGAGGAC
>BDDC01001653.1:0-22226 GCA_001662425.1 Chlamydomonas sphaeroides | reverse complement strand
GCAGAAGCCTGGAAGGGGGTGGCGTGCCGGCGGCAGGTGGAGGAGCGTGTCAGCGCGCCCCCCCCCCCGAACAGGACCCCCTTGCTGGGGCAGCGGACCCCCTCCTGGGGCTCCGTCCCTCGCTCCTCCTCCACGCCCCAGCACGCCCCACCCCAGCCCATCCACCCCGCCAGCGCCGCCTCACGAGGCATGCGGCGCCCCACCACACCCGCCACCACCGGGCCTGCATGCAGGGGCATAGGCACGCACGGGTGGCGGACATGGGGCCGGGGCGGGGGCGGGGGTGGGGTCACGTGCATGGCCGCCGCACACGCACGCACGCACGTCGCCGGCGGTGCGCCTCGCTGCGGGGGCCTCGCTGCTGCGGGGGCATGCGGCGGCCTCACCGCTGTGCAGGCCCACTCGGATCTGCACGCGCACGCCCTCCAGCGAGGGCCGGAACTGCTCCACCGCCGTCACCATGTCCAGCGCCATGCGCGCTGCGTGGAGACGGCAGGTGGGGGTCGAGGGCGCGGAAGGCAGTGGTGCGGTGAGGCAGGGGGCCGGAGGCACGGCGTGAGCGGACAGTAGGAGGGCAGGAGGGCAGGAGGCAGCAAGGCTGCTGGCCTGATGTGGACGGAGGCACGCAGGCATGGCGGCGAGCACCCCAGCCAGGTTGTCCAACGAGGTGGCGTGCAGCCTCCACCAGTGCTCGGCCGCCCGCAAATAACGGACCGCGATGTAGCCAGGGGCCGCCACCGGGGTCCGCGCACTACTGCAGCAACCCAGGTCACAGCTCGCCAGCAGGTCGTCAAGCAACGCCGCAGGGGCCGGCGCCTCAGACGGCGCCACACGGCCCCGCCCTGCCTCACCCATGCGCACGGCGCTGGCGATGGGGTCGTCGGGCACCGGACAGCCCGCCACACACCTTCGGCATGGAGCCAGCGAGCAGGGGCCAGGGTCGCGGGTTGGCGCCGCAAGCAAGCTCCCGCCTGCCGCCGACAGGCGGCACGCGGCCCCCCAGGCGGCTGCGCGCTTTGCTTCGCTCGCTCTTGTGGCGTGCCGTGTTATGCCGCTAGCTACAACCAGGCCGGGCCCGCGCCGCATGTGCCCCGCAGCCCCGATGGACCCACATGAGCGCGTCGCCTGCGCCAGCAGCGGTGCGCCGCGGTGGGGCACACATCGCAGGAGCGGGGCGGGGCGTTCAGGGCAGCGGGTGGATGAGGCCAACAGCAACATAAACAAGAGGCACGAAGCCGCAGACCAGTCGCGCAAGCAGCTTGGGCAGTTTGTGTCGCTCGGCTCCTGGCCACCATCAGGCCTAGCATGCAGCGGCCGCCACTGCAGCGAGGCTCACCGATGGTCTCCACCTGCAGCACGCACGAGGAGTGGGACCCCAGCCGGCAGCGAGGGCGCGGCGTCAGCAGCGAAGGGCCGAGTTGATGCTGCAGAGAGAGAAAGAGCGCACTACTGCTACCTCAAGCCGTACGAACACCCTTCCCCTGCCTCCATCCCTCGCGCACCGACCTTGTAGACGCCGTTTGCTGCTGTCAGCTCGTCGAACATGGTGAACAGCTCGTTGAGCAAGATGACGACCTGACGCCGAGGGAGGAAGGACAGGAGGTGAGGGCCCACGTGGACGGCTTAGATAGCTTCGTTCGCTCACTGGCAGGGGGTTTTCCTGGGCACGCCTGCCAGTGGCTCATTGCCATCCGCGTGTGGGGTTTCCTCGGCACGCCTGCCAGTGGCCTCTGGCGCCGACGCCGTGCTGCCTTCGTTTGCAAAATTCAGTGGCTCCTTGCCATCTGGGGCTTCAATGCTGGGGACGGCCGCCAGCTAGCTAGCTGGCAAGCGGCATGAGGAGTTAGCTAGTGGGCGTACGTACCTGACGGGGCGTCAGGCAGCTGGCGACGCTGGTGTAGCCTGCATTCGTGGGGCGGCATGCGATGCGGCAGGCGCGTGTTGAGCGCGGCGGGCGGTTGGCGCAGCAGCGTGCAGGTAGGTTTGCGACTGGGGAGTCCCCCGGATCAATCGATCCACTGGGGTCGTGTCGTGCCCCCGGCCTCGCGCTCTTTCGCCGAGCAAGACGCACGGCCGACGGCAGGCGCCAGGCAATGGAGCCCAGGGCACAGAGGCAGGGTCGCCCAATCAAACCGCACGCACCGACGATGTCGCCTGCGGCGAGGAACGGCAGCACGACGGGGCGGCAGCGGAGCGATTACGGCAGTAGGATGGGGATCGGCCACGGAATCACCATCATCGGGGGACAGGGCGCGTCGGGGGCTTCGGCCATCCTGATCGCCTATATTTCTAGTTCTATATCTATGTCTATTTCTAGTTCGATCAGCATCAGCATTGCCAAGCCTTGCCGGCCCCTGCCCGGTCTACGTGCTGGGTGCCGGCCCAGCTCACTGAAGAGGATGGAGACGTTGTCGTACTCTTGTGCGATGGCGGTCTCGCCCCTCTGCGGCGGCACGACAGCGGGCGCCGGCATCATACATAGGCTCGCCATCAGCCAGCAGGCCCCTGCTGGATCGGACCACCCCGCGCTCCTGAGCCGGCCACCCCTCTCTGAGCTGTCCCGCCCTGCCTCGCGGGCCAACCAATCAGGTTAGCTACTTGCGAAGCCTGCCATGCCCAAGCATGCGCACCTGCAGCTGCTTGATGACCTTGGGCGGCAGCATGTCCCGCAATAGCCGGTTGTGCATTTCCTTGGACACCTGCGGTCAGTGTGCGAACATGCATTGTGTGTGCTTGCAGCAACATAGCCCCGGCCGTGCTGCGCCTCCATCGGCCCCGGCACCACATCATTGCGGTGCATCGTAGCTGGACGGCAGGTCGTGGCCGGGACGACCACCCAGCGCACTCGCCCGGCCCCCGCCGCCCTGTGTGCCCATCTCCACCTGCAGCCACAGCACCAGCAGCGCCACCGCCACGCTGCCCAGCACCACCGCCGCGATGCAGGGGTCGCGCCAGGAGGGCGTCCAGCCCTGGGCTGGGGCCACCTCCAGCCACCTGCCGCAGCGGATTGGCGGCGGACAGCAGCAGGCGGGGCGGCATCAGAAGCACGCACGACAAGCAAGTGCGCACGCCGCCGCCGCCGCGCGCGGCGCAGGCGGGTGCAGGCGGGCCACCAGGAACACGCGGCGAGGATGAGGCGGCGGCCAGCAAGGCGGCGCGGCCCGGCAAGGCCGGGGGAGCTGCATTCAGGCTCGGAACCATTCAGCGTCCTTTGACAGCAGCGACATCTATCTATGAAACGAACTCAGGACAGTCCGCTCGCTCACCACTCCACGTTGAAGGCGGTGATGCGGACGGTCACGGGCCGCACGGGCGGTGAAGGCGTCGCCGCGAGGACAAAGTAGGGGTTGGAGATGGAGGTGGCGGCCTGCCACAGCTGTGCGCCATGCATAGGCCGCGGGGCGCAGGGCAGCAGATAGGGCGTCATAGAGCCGGGCAGGGCAGCGCAGCTAGGCACGCACGCCGCCTGCTGCCGGACTGCGCGGCTACAGGCGACGCAGTCTGCCGATCGCATCCCGACCGCGCACTGCCGCATCCAGGCAGGTCGCCGCTGCTACGCGCCCGCCCGCCCGCCCGCCCCCCTGTCCTCATCGCTGCCGCTCTCGCACCCACGGCCACACCCTGCAGCGGGGCCAGCCTGCCGCCGCGCGCCTGCGCCCGCAGCGCACGTACCTTGTAGTTGTAGCCGCGCTGCAGCAGCAGCTGCAGCCGCAGGTCGTTGCCGGACAGCAGCGGGTCCAGGTTGAGCATGGTGGACACCTGGGCGGGAGGGCGGGTGGGCGCAACAGCCATGTCAGCCATGTCAGCCATGTCAGCCATGTCAGCCAGACACCTCGCATGGGCCCCATGGGCATGGGCCACGTGGGCATGGCCATACCGTACCGTACGCGCATGAGCGGCAGGCAGGCAAACGCGCGCGGTTCGGGGCTTTGAGGCGGGGCGGGGTGGGGCGCGAGCGTCTCCGCCTGCTGCTGCCTGCGGCCCATGCAAGGGCCACTGGCAGCGCCACTGGTCATCGGGTGGCCCCGCAGCAGCAGCGCCGCACCTGGCCCCAGTACTTCTCGCCCCTGGCGGCGTCCCAGCACAGCTCGGTGCAGTTGTACGGCTGGCTGCCGCAGCCCCAGTCGTATGCCTCGGACGGCGCGGGCAGGAACAGCGGCGTTACTGTGAAGGCGCACTTGAAGCCGGCGCGACTGCGGGAGGGAGTGAGCGAGGGACAGAGGACGGTGATGGCAGGCAGAGCTGCAGGCGTGAGGCAAGGCGGCCTTGCAACGAACTTCACAGCCAGGCGGACAGCGAGCGATTGGCCGCGCGACGCGGTTGGGCAGCGGGATCCCAGCAGCAGCAGCAGCAGCGGCATGGCACCGTTCGTTTCCGGGGCCGCAGAGCCGCAGGCGGGGGCGCCATTTGGCCCGCGCAGAATGCGAGCGCAGCGCCGCGGGGTACTAATGAAGGTGTCCACGTCTGCCACCTGAAGCAGCAGGGCTGGCCCGGACTCGGGCGAGCCGCCGTGTGCCCAGTTGCCCTGCTGGCCTGGCCTGCCCGGCCCTCTACGGCGGCGGCGGGGCGCACCAGTTGTAGGGGCCGAGGATGAGCGTCGTGCGCTCCCGGAGGGTGTACAGCACGCCGGGCCGGTCGTCCGGCTCACGCAGCAGGTCCCTGCCGTACAGGATGGCCGCCAGCTCGCCCTCCAGCGGCGGATGCGTCTTCCAGATGACGCCTGCGGCACGCACGGCACATCGGGCCCACCGGCGCCGCATTCACATCTGACGCCAGCCGGCGGCCGGCAGCCCGGGGTGGGGCTCCTTGCTGCCTGCATGCACGCAACTGCCGTGCACGGGTGCCATGGGGCCCCATTGACCTGCCAGGCTCGCCAGGTGGCTTTCGTTCGCGTAGTAAAGCGCAAGCCATGCCCCGGTTCCAGCTGCGGACGCGCGTGCCACAACACCCGCCGCACGCGCCTGCGCGACCGGGGCGGGCAGCGCACCGCGCGCCTCCCCACAGGTCGTTATGGAGCCCCACCTGCCGCTCCGGCGCCCTGCCACGTGCCCTCCAACCCACGAGGTCACCCCGCGCACGTAGTGGAGCCCCACCTGCCACGTCCAGCTCCAGCTGCTTCACGACCTGCGGGTCCACCTACGATGGGGGAGCGGGGGCAGGGGCATCGCTCGGGCCCGCGCAGCGGGGGCACTGTAGGCAGCGTGCGCGGCGGGGGCGCAAGGACCGAGTCACCATGGCGTGATGCGCAGCAGGCACGAAGCTGACGCTGACACGCGGGCGCACCTAGCTGCTCGCCGCTGGGCCGGTGGGTCCCAGCTGCTGGGTTCCAGGCCGCACACAGGGTCGCTTCACGACCTTACGGCCCCCCTTGCGTGCCGGGGACCGCAGGCGAGCCAACACGGGGCTCAGCAGCCGGCACGCACCCACATAGACCGCGGCGCGCCGTGCCCACGGGTGCGCATCGGGCTTTGGAGGGGCAAGACCAAGGGGGCAGCCAGCACCCAGGGCCTACCAGCCACCCACCCGCGCAGCAGCTTGGCGCCGGGATGCGTAGTGCGCCCTCTTTTCCCCCGTGCGTGGGCATACCCGTGGAGCGAATCGTGCGAATCGTGACCTCGGTATCTAGTGGCCTATCGCTGAACCTGTTGCTACAGGCAAGCCCGAGGGGCGCTGGCCGTGCCCCGCCCTGACAGCCCCCCTGGCAGCCCCAGCAGCCGCACGCACCCGGGCCATGACGGCCGCGGATATGCTGTCCCACGTTGCGTCCAGCGTAGCGCACTCGGGCTGCCGCTCCACTGCGGCAGGGCCACGCAGGAGGGCGGCAGCAGGCACGGCCGGGGGCAGCCCGTGAGCGCAGCCCCGCCCTGCTCTACCAGCCATGCCGGCGCCAGGCCAGTCGGCCGCAGGTAGGTTGCGGGGCAGACCACGCTGCGGCCACCGCCGCTGGGATCGCTCGCTATTTGTCCGTCGCCGCTGCTGCGACCGCTGCGGCGGACGCCAGCCGCTGCGCTAGCTAGGCAGCTCGCAGCCGCGACAGCCGCACGCACGCACCAACAACGGCCAGGAGGTCGGAGCCAACGGCGGCGATGAGGAGCGCCTCCTTGAGCGACAGCGCAACCCTGCGGGGAGAGGCGCGGCAGTTTGTCGGGCCGGCGTGGCAGCGTTTGAGCCCTGCGCACGGCTGTGCGTTGGCGGCGGTCCCGCTTCCAGGCAGGATAGCCTCCAGCCGGGTTCGTGCCCCTCAGGCGGCGTGGCCATCACTGGCTGGTGCTCGAGCCCTGGTGGCCCCCCGTCCCGTTGCTTGGCGCACGTCCCCCAACCGATTACCCAACAGCCCCAACCAATTTCCCAACGGCCCCAACGACCTACTGGTTGCCCAGGCCGTTGAGGGCGAGGTCTCTGGCGTTGCGCACCGCGGCTGTCGTGGGGGCACGGGTGGACAACGGTATGCGGTGGGGAAGCCAGAGGGGATGAGACAAGAGGGACATCCATGCGACATACAGAACCGCACACCAGGGAATGGCAGCGGGTGCGAGCTGAGATGTCTTTGCGGCCAGGCGCCCTAGCTAGCCTTGCGTGCATCAATGCCGCGGGGGGCCGAGCGACGGCTGGCGGCCATGAGCCGCCATGAGAGGACAGACGCGCAAAGAATATGCCGTTCGCAGCGGCGCCCTGCGGATGTCCTGCAGCAGCGCGGGCCGCACCTTCGGACGCCAGGAGCACGGCGGTCAGGCCGGCAGCGAGCAGCGCAGCCAGCACCAGCAGGGTCACAAGGATTATCTGCGGCCGCTCCTTCAGGACGGTGCCATTGGCCTGCGGTGGGCAGGTGCCTCCAGGCTCAGCGCCGAGCGCCTAGCCTGCCTAGCCGCGAGCTGGTCTGCGCATCGCCCTGCACCACCTCGGCACCGCTGCCGCCGAGGCCCACCCCTGAGACCCCACCGCGAAACCCCGCAAGCGCCGCTTGGTGCCGCGGGCAGCGGCTGAGACGCCGTGCGCGCTTCATCGCGCACCTGCCAGTGCTTCTTCAGCCGTCGGAGCGCCGACCACGCTCCTTCAGCGCGATGCGGTTCACAACACCCTCCGGCCCATTTATCCTCCCGCATCGCACAGCCGTAATGTGCTTAGGGCGCGGTCCCTAGCGTCTGCCAGCTGGCTGCACCATCTGGCTGCAACCAAACCTGCACCCCCGTTGTTGCCAAGGTCAAGCCAAAGATTGTATCTTAAAGTTTCTCAGTGTAATCGGTAGCAGAAACAAAATGACGCTGGCTGCGACGGCAGGTGTGACCGCGGCCTGGCACTTGGGCGCATTAACATAATGACAACATTGCATTGCAAACGAGTGCTTTTGAGTGCTTTTGACGGTGAAACGGAGCTCCGTAAACTACCTGTCGCGCTCGCCGTGACGCATCCCGGGGGGGCAAGGGGCTGGGAGGGGCGGCCACGGCGGCCGCGTGCAGCGCACGCCCTGGCAAGGCCAATCCTTGATCATTCAACATCAGGGGAGAGGTCGATATCTTTGGGGTAAGCCCAGAGTTGGGCCCTTGGCTCTAGGGACCTCTTCCCCCCCCCACGCCCCTTGTGGCCCCGCGCCCCTAGCTAGGACGCAAGTACGATGGTTCGTGTCAACGGCTCGATCAGCACGTCCTTTTGTTGTCTTGACGCTAGCAGCGGATCTACTGCAGTGCCAAAACGCGTCATGACGCGCTATGTGCCGCCGTTGAGTAAGAGCGCAGCACACGGCGACGCATTGCGCGTCATGGCGCGTACAGCAGGCCCTGAAGAAGGAGGCGCGACATGAGGGCGCGTTGTCCTGCTGCGTTGCGCGGTTCCTGTAGAAGAACAGCCAGAGCACTATTGGCAGCGTACAAGCTTTGGACCGGGACCTCCTCCACTGTCCTTTCCCCCGGCCTGGCACTCTTCCGCGATGGTTCGTGTGAAGGGCGCGAGTTATTTCTTACGTCCGGTTGCCGCAACATAACGTATGGCCGCTGATCATGACACGCACCTCTGCATCGCTTCTTCTTGCCTTGCTAGCGACGATCCTGCGCTCGACATTGGCGGGACCTGACCCTAGCCCCGTGCAAGCTTGCAATGGCGCTTTCGCTGGCCTTGGAAGAGATGATAGAATTCAGCTTCGTAGAGCTGTGCAAGCAGTTGGCGCGTTAAAGGCGCATGTGCAGCGCGACAAACTTTCTGGCAACATGACGCGTGTTGCGACATTAGAAGCGTGGCTCGCTGGCAATCAGAGTGTCGTGGCGCGACTGGACCCGTCAGGGGCATCAAGCACATGCTTCTCGCGCCGGGAGGCCAAGGAATTTCTGGGTCGACCTGTATTCTCCATTCTTCTGGAGTACTTTAAGCGGTGGGGTGGGGGCTGGGGCTGCTGCTCCTGTCAGCTCGCAACAGCTGGCGTTGGAACGGGGGGCAGGCGATACACACAGCACGCCGGCGTTCCGCAGACCAAGTCCCCTCTCCCGCGCGTGCCCACGTACTCGGTTCCCTCAGGCCTTGGGCCGTGGACACCATGATCACCCTCTTCCAGGAAGCCTGTGCGCGCGCAGCCATGTCCTGTGAGGTGCGAACGCAGGCCAGCCCGCGCCGCAGACCTGCACGCCGTCGCAGCCCTGCACGCCAGCCGCTTTCGGAGACTCTGTCGCACTACCGCTCCTGCGGCCCCTCGGGCCGCCCCGTAGGCCAACCCGCTCAGGGATGCCCGCTCAGGGACGCACCACGCCAGTCATGCAACACGTTAGTCATGCACCACGCTACTGACGCACCACGCTAGTCATGCACCACGTTTACGTCGCCTTCTCTGGCGCCTGCCCCACACGCCCTCTTGTCACGGGCCTCAACACTTACCTAGCTTCCATGAACCCGCCCAGTCGAAACGCACGCCGTACGTCATGTGCAACGCATCCAACCCACACGAGGCCGCTCAGCGCGCCCCTCAGCCCCTCCCCAGAAGCCCCTCGCGCTCATCTCCTGCCGCCCTTCCTGGCACCTTCCCCGCTCTGCATCCCCGCAGATAATTGTCAACGCCGACAATCCGCACGAGGCGGGCGCCTGGGCCAAGACGGCAGCCGCCGCGGGGGGCTTTGGCGTGCCCGTTTTCAGCGCCAACGTGCACGAGAGCCGCGGCTACAACCGGGCGGCCAAGGCGGCCACGGGGAGGTACCTGGTCATCTGGCAGGCAAGCCCCGCACCAGCTGTGCCCTTAGTTGCGGCACTTTCACGGGTGTATCGTAAACACCGTACAGGCTTGATGTACCGTAAAGAAATCTCGTGTGTTGTCAGGCGAGCCCCGCAGCACACACACACCACGGCACCCTGCCGCGCCGCCCCACGAATCGAGCGTCCGTCGCCGCACCCTCTGCTCCCTGGCGCTCGTCTGTCGCCTGTCCCCCTGACCTCCCACCCCTGCTCAGCCACATCCAGCGGCCTACGTGTGTCGCCGTGCGCGCGGCGCGCTGCCCTCGACCCGTCCACCAAGAAAGCTCGTCCCGCGCCCGCTTGCCCCCTGCCCCCGCCTCACGCGCTGCTGCCCTGCACAGGACGACCAGACGCCGCCGCACGACTCCATCTGGCTGCCCCAGCTGCAGAAGGTGCTCGACGCCTACCCGCAGGTGGCCATCCTGGGCATGAACACGTACAGGTGAGCCAGGGGCGCGCAGGGCGGCCAGGGGCAACACGTAGCAATGCGGAAGGGGCACACAACACCCCGCAGGGGCACGCAACATCATGAAGTTTGTGCGACGTGCCATCGACCGCGGCCTTGCACGGCCGACTGCCGGACGCCCGCAGCCCTGCCAGCAAGCGCACCGCCGCACAGACGTAGTCGTTGGCGCGCTGCACGCGCTGCTCGGTCGTGGCCCCCCAAGCGCGCAAGCCGCCAGTCAGCTCCTGTCCCAGGGCGCGAGGATCGAGCCACGCTCGGTCGGATGCGGCGGCGCAGGCGCAGGCGCAGGCGCCCGCCTGCCGCCGCACGGCGCCGGCCGCTGCAGCTGCTGAGGGCGCGCCGCTACCGCTGCCGCTGACAAATGCGCGCCGCTGCCGCTGACAAAGGCTGCCGCTGACAAACGCGGGCCGCTGCCGCTGACAAACGCGCGCCGCGCGCCGCACCGCAGGCTGTGCCGGCACCACGAGCCCACCAACCGCTGGGGCGGGTCGTTCTTCCTAGATCCCAAGATCGACGTGGCCTGGAACTACGCCATGGTGCGCTTTCTGGCCCCGGGGATGGGCCTCGTGTGTCGCCGCTGTGACCCTGCGCGGCTGTACGACATTGTCGATGCGCAGTGGCCCTTGGACGCGGTGTGGTAGGGTGTGACCCTGCGCCCTGGCTTTGGAGGGAAGGACGCGCGCCGCGCGCCACGCGCCGTGACCCCGGCACGTCCAGCATCTCGCCCTGCAGCCGGCCCGCCCGGTCACCTCCCATGTGTAATGGAATTATGGTACGCTTCACCATTGTGGCCCCCCCCCGCCACCTCCATTCGCCCCTCAACCAACGCAGAACGTCGACTTTGCGCCCTTTGTGGTCCGCGCGGAGGCCTACCGGGACCTAGGGGGCCTGGAGGAAGGCTGGTCATTGCAGGCAAGCAAGGGGGGAGGGTACAGACCCGGCCGCAGGGATGTGGGCCTCAGGCAGCAGTGCTGCCCGACGGGTTTGCGGCCCAACCCGGCGGCAGGGTTGTGCGGTTGGTGTCCCCCAAAGCCCCAATTGCGCCAGCCCTGATAGAGTGCGCGGGCCGCGATGGCGCCGGCCGGCAGGAGCCGCCGGGGGCCGCGGGTGCTTCTCCGTCGGCGTCCAAATTTGTGCGCAACGACCACTTGACAGCGCTCGCGTGCCGTCGCCTTGGGGCCGCCACGGCCGCAGCTGCGCCCGTGCGTGCAGCTCAACCTGTCACTGCGCGTACGTGCATGGCACACCTGCACGGATGGCGCGTTTTCAGTTACGCTGCGCCCGCTCCGCCTCTCCCGGCTGCGCAGGGCGAGTGCGGCATCTGGGGCGACTGGGAGCTCACAATGCGGGCCTGGATGGCGGGCTGGCAGGTGCGGGCGTACGAACATGACAGCACAGTGTGCCCTGTGTTGTGCCATGTGCAAAGGCGCGGCGCTCCAGCAGCTGGGAGCCCGGCTCGCGGACCTGCGATACACCCTGCTGGCAGGTGCTGCCGGGCAGCCTTGGTCTGGGCTTGCGTGCATGTTATAGGCATTGTTGGTGTGTGGCGCTACGTTCACCGACCCTGCTAAGGCTGAAGGTGCAGCCGCTGTGATGCGTGCGCTTTGGCACGCGTTCTCACTGGACCCTCCCGCAATGCAACCGCCGACCCCATCCGCCCAGGTGGGCTTCCTAAACCTGGAGGGCCGCGGAGGCGACGGCCAGGCGGGTGGCACCCACACCTACGCCAACGCGGAGAAGTGCTGGGGCCGGCAGCAGCAGTGAGTCGCGGCCCGAAAGCGAGCTGCGAACGGCGCTGCCGGCAGGAGGCGACCGGGCCGGGCATGCCGGGGTTGCTGCGTGCTCCCGCGCCGCAACATGCGGTGGGCGCCGCGGGGCACATGGAGTATCAGGAGGCCGCTGCAGTGGTTGGCGCGTATGCGTGCTCCCTGACACCTGCCTCTGCGCCACCGCACGCCGCGACCTCCGCCCCCCACAGCACCGCCAGTCTCACCTGGGGCCGACGGTGCGTGATGCATGGGCGCTGCCGGGCGGGGGCCGCCGTGTGTGGCGCTGGCGCTGCGCCAGCAGAGGTGCAGCTGCAGGGCCCCAACGGCCAGAGGCCGTGAGCCGCAGTGCGCTGCGCTCTGCACCGCCGAGCGCATGCGGTCCTGGCATGGCATGTGGGCCCCAGGGGCCATGGCCAGCCCGCCGCGGCACCACCTCACATGCGCGCTCTGCCCGTCCCCACGCCCGCTCCCCCGTGTCCCCGGATTCGCGGCGTTTGCTGCGTGTCGGCTGAGACACCAAGAACCCCGCCCCGCACCGGCCCTGCCGCCCCAGCTACGGCCAGTGGGAGCTGCAGAACGAGATGTGCGAGCACGTGTGGTCCCTCAACGTGCGCAACTTCGACATACGGCGCGGGCACAAGTGCCCCTACGGTGAGAGCTCGCAGCGGCCGCCGCCGCAGCCCGGCCGAGCAAGGCGCACGTCTGCCGCGGCCGCGGCGCTTCGGCCCTGCTGCAGTCCGCCTTGAGAGGCCCGCGTGTGGCTGGGGTGGAAGCACGTCCGGCCCGCGGCTGCGCCGTGCCCTGGCCGCCCGCATGTTGCCCCCGGGCTTCCACCCCTGCAGCGGGCCACGCCCTTGCGCTCCGCTGTCCTTACACCCTGTCCTGGCACCGCCCTGGCCGCCCGCCTTCGCTCGCAGGCATGGAGGAAACGACCTACCCCAAGAACTGCACCAGGCCGTCCAGCCGGTGAGGCGCGGGCGGCGCTGCGGCGGGCGCAGCTGCCGCGGGCAGCGGGGCGAGCAGCGCGGCGGGGCGAGCAGCGCGACGAGCGGAGCGACGGGGCGAGCGAAGCGCCCTGAGGGCTGTATGAGGGTGCACGGACAGACTAGCGAGCTGTGAAAACAGTCTATAAAGCGGGCGGCCTAGAGTCCCGCGCTGCATAGGGTGCCGGGCATGCCGTGTGCATGCGGTATGATTTGTGTGGGCGGTGGCGAACGAGGCGCGGACGCGCTAGCGGATATTCAGACGCGCAGGTAATATGAACGGCGTTCGTTCTAAGAACACCATACTGCAGAGACGTGCTGATGGAGCTGACCTCGTGGTTGCTCGATGGCTCTGCGTTGGGCGCAATGGCAGCCCATCGTGGAGCCCGCCCCGGTCCTGGGGAATGCCTCTGAAGGCCAGACATGCGGTCTTGCGTTCCGCAGGACTGCGGAAGCCGGGACGGAAGCTGGTTGATAATTGCAAGACGGGACGGAACACAGGCTGACCAGGACCTGGTTCTCCAGAGGGGGACTAGGGTGAGCGCCGTTGCAGAGCTGTGGAACCCTTGAGGCTCGGGCGAGGCCTCCGGCGCACCAGCAAGCCTCGCCTGCCCCCTCTGCGCTCCTCCCGAACCAGTACCAACCGGCTAGGCCGGCCGGCCTGTGTGCTCACTCCTCAGCCATGTGCCATCGGCGTGGCAGCGCAGTCCTGCGGAATCAGCGCAACACCCACCGCATCACTTGCCCCGCTAGCGATGCCGTACCGCATGCCCCCATTGCTGCACTACCCCTGATGCACGCGCGCTGCGAGCCCAGCTAGCTGCCCCGTGGGCAGGAGGCCGCAGCGCCTGCGCCATCGCGGTGCAGCAGTGCGGCCGCAGTCTCACACACCACCACCGCCGCCCCGCCAGTCGCGCCCTGTCGCGCCGGACCCATCCAGCTGCCACCATGGCACATCCGCTCGCCACAGCTCCATGCAGCACCCACTCGGCGCCCTCGCTCCGCTTGTGTCCGCAATGCTGTCGCCAAGCTTTTCCACCCGGGGCCGCCGTGTACGCGCCAGCCCAACACACTTGCAGTGCAGGCATACGTTACTTACTCCTTGAAATTGAGCACACGTGAATCCCAGCTAGTTTGTTGACGACTGCCTGCCCCGGTCGGTGTCTAGCATGCACATTGAGCGCGCGCCTGTTCCAGGCTTTGAAGGAGCGCGCCAGTGCCGCACGAGTCAGCAGCCGCGCGCGTTGCAGCGTGTGGAGGCGCAACTCGCGTTGTAGGCGGAGGGCGGCACACGCCTATGCGACGCTCGGAGGCAGCCAGCGCGGCCAGCGGCTCCGCTTCGAGCTCATTCCGCGCATCTATACGCGCCAGCATCATGGGTATGCTGTGCCATCTCACTCGCCCCCACGCCGGCTGACCCACACCACTGACCCACATCGCTGACCCACATGAGCGACTGCCGACCCTCATGGCCGCCGCGCCCCGCCTGCGTCCCACGCCCTGCACTGCCAGCCGTCACGCGTGGACTTGCCCCCGGCGGCGTCACACCGTCCAGCGAGGCCCGTCACGAACCGCACCGCGCTCCACCGGCACCGTGCCGCTGGCCATCCGCGGTAGTCGGTCGAGTCCTCACCACACGGCACTGGGTCAGATGCAGTCCGACCTCACTATGACGGCCGGGTGCAGTTGTCCGGCCACCCAGTCTGCTTGCTGCCGTACGGGCACTGCGTGGGGTCGCGCACCGTGAAGCTCTCCACGTTGAGCTTCCACACCTGCGTGTACGGCAGTACGTCAGTGCGGCGTGTCAGGGCGGCGCGCCGCGCTCCCATTCGCGCTAGGGTAGTGCCCTGCGCCACCTGTCCTAGCAACCCCTCCTTCAGCGGCCCGCCCCCTCCTGCCGCACCTTCTGGCACAGCTCATTCTGAATCTGCTCTGGAAGATACCTGGAGGCGAGAAATCCGGAGCGAGGAAGGCGCGGTGGATTTGGGCCGCCTGTGCCGACCGTGCTGCTGCCATGGCCAGGGGCAGCACGCTGGCCAGGGGCTACCGCAGCTCGCCGGCCAGAGGCCAGACGCCCGGCAGCCCTTTCACGCCGAGCCCAATGACGCTCAGCGAGCAGGCGTGCGTCATAACATCGGAAGCTGCAGAGGCGGCTTGCTGGCCTGCCGCCACCCTGTTGCGCCAAGCAGCAGCGTGCTCCCACACACGCTGAAGTCCCCCACGCGCGCCCCCCACCAGCGCACCGCTTGTTGAAGCCGCCCATAGCCACCCTGCGACGGGCCGCAAGAAGCAGGGCACGCACGGCAATTATGTGTCACAAAAGGACTACGATTCTCCCCGCCCAGCACCGGCCCCGCCCCGCCCACCCTGCCCGCTTCCCCGCGCCCCTTTTGCGCAGCGAGCACGTACCCCAGGTACCGCCCCCAGCGTTTCCCCACGTTTGCGTGGGTATGCGTGCTGCCCTCGTGGCCGTCGCTCCACGGCTCTTGAGGTTCAGGAACCACCCCGACAGAGGCCGCGGCGCACAGGTCCCCCGCCGCGCCCCAGCAGACCAAGCGCTCCGCGCGTCCCTTCACGCCCGGCCCAGTGGCCTCCTGCCGGCACTGCCCTGCGCCGCTAGCGCTCGGGCCGCGACTCACTGCTGCTGCCGCCCCCAGCACTTCTCCGCGTTGCTGGCGGTGTGCGTGCCGCCCGCATGGCCGTCGCCGCGGCGCCCGGGCAAGTCGGAGAAGCCCACCTGAGGCGCCGGCGGTTGGGGGTAAAAGTCTGGGGCCGGGATGGCGGCCCCTGGCTTGCCGCCCCCAAGGCCGTGCATGGGCAATGGCGGGCCCGCGCAATCGGCAAAAAGGGTGAGTACACGCCGCGGGCCCCGTCTTCCCCGCCAATTGACGCTCGCATCTTCAACCGGCCCGGCTGTTGGTCCCGCCCGCCTGCGCGCCTTCCGCATTGCCGGCTCCCTCGCGGCCGGCCGCCCACGTACCTGCCAGCCCGACAGCCAGGCCCGGAAGCACAGCTCCCAGTCGCCCCAGATGCCACACTCCCCGGGCCGCGAGAAGCCCTCGTCCAAGCCGCCCAGCTCCGCCAGCGCCTCGGCCCGGATCACCAGCGGCGCAAAGTCCACAAACTATGGCAGCGGTCGGGGACGCGGCAGCAGGGGCCAGGGTCGGGGGTGGGTGAGGGAGCAGGGATGTACCAGGGGTAAATGAAGCGAACTAGCTGGGGGAGCAGACGGAGGCGCGCTGCTCGGGCGTGCTGCTCCCAAGGTGCAAGAAGCGCGCCAGCCCGCGACCAGACTGCGCGGGCTGGCGCGCGGCTGCGGGCGCCCTGCCCTGGCCCCGCCTTCCTCCTGCTGCGTTGCCCCGCGCTGTCCCCAGGGCGCCCGGCCCGCACTGACCGAGGCAAAGGACCAGCGCACGCCGGTGCGCGGGTCTGGGTCCCAGGTGGTTGTCCCCCAGCGGTTGGTGGGCTCCCGGTGCTTGCACAGCCTGCGGGTCGAGGCGAGGTGCGCCAGTGGCGAGGGCCGCGAGCGCCAAGTGGTGGCATTGTGGAGGGGGCCCCTCGCGGCATGTACTGGCGTGCTGCCCGGTCCAGGACGGCAACGAGCGCGGCCCGGGCGCCCTGCCGCGTCCAACCGGGCCCTCAGGCCCTGCCATAGCCGGGCAGCAGCGGTACCGCGGCCCCGGCACACATCTGCCAGCCTGCAGCCGGTCCTGCCTAAGACCGCCGTCCGAGGGCACGTGTCCAGCAGCGGCCGGGCTCTCCTCGTCCCTCGCCGCTAGGGCCTCGCTCCTCGCCGCTAGGGCCTCGCTCCTTGCCGCTAGGGCCTCGCTCCTTGCCTCGAGCGCCCCCTTCCTCGCCTCGTGCCCCCCACCCCCGGCTCTTCGCACCTGTAGGTGTTCATGCCCATCACCGCCAGCTGCGGCCACGCGTCAAACACCTGCGGGCGGCGGGCGAGGGCCCGCACGGGGCTGGGCCGGGTACTACCGGAGCCAGCAGGATCAGGGCCCGGCCACATGGGCGCCACCGTGCTGCGGCACAGGCCGCGGCGGCAAGGCGCCGCGGAGGCCAGCCAGCGGCGCCACTGACCGCGCCAGGGCGATGCAGCCCGCTGCGCGCTGCTGCGTGTTTCTGCTGCGCGCTGCTGCGTAGGCGCTCCGGCGCACTCCAGGCGCACAGTGGTCCGCCCCGTCCTTCGCAGCCACCCGCATGCTGCCCACATGCCTGGCCCCCGCTGCCGCCGGCTGGGCGCTGCTGCCGCGTGGCAACCGCCCCTCCCTCATCGCCAACCCAGCAGGGCTCTGTGCTGCCGGCCCCTGCCTCCAGGGCTCCTCTAAAGCCGCCACCGGCGGGCCCCCAACCCCCAGGCCTGCTGACGGCCCCAGCTGCTTCCCCCACACCCCGAGCACGGCGGCCAGCTGCCGGCCGCTGCTGGCCGCTATGGTGCTGTCTGTCCTGCCGCCGGCTCACCGCCAGGCCCCCAGCTGTCGCCGCACCTTGAGCAGGTCGTGCAGCCAGGAGGACGAGGCTGGAGCCAGCTGGTCGTCCTGCGGCAGCGACAGGGCAGGGGACGGAGGGAGGGGCACGGGTGTGCAGAGGCACATGGTGGCCGTGCCGTTACGCTGGGGGATGGGGCCGCATGGGGATGGGGCGCCAGCGGGTCGTCCTACGGCCGAGGGCAGCGGATGGAATGGGGCCAGGGGCGAGGTCCATTTATGGAGCGCCAGGGCGGTCACGCTGGCGACGGGAACTGACAGGGAAGGCCGCGAGGTCGGCGGCCGGCGACCGGCACCACCATCGCAACTGCCGCCCCCGCGTGTGGGTCGCAGAGCCCTGCTGCACTCACAAGGCATTCAACCCGGTGCTGTCCGCCGATCACGTTTCAGCAGCACATGACCGCCAACCCGACGCCACACGGACGGACGCATGGCTCATCCAACGCCGCCGTGCTGTCGCTTCCGCGGAAACAAAAAAACGTGGCGCGGGGCTTGCCTGCCAAATGATGAGGTACTTCCCCTTGGCCGCCTTGGCAGCCCGGTTGTAGCCGCGGCTCTCGTGCACGTTTGCGCTGAACACGGGCACCACAAAGCCGCCCGTATCGTTGGCCACAGCCGCCCAGGCGCCTGCCTCGTGCGGGTTGTCTGCGTTGACCACCAGCTGCCGGGTTACAAGGGCCGGATGGTGTGGGGGCAGCAGGGGTTGGGTTTGGGTTGAGAGGTATGTGGAGTGCGCGTGATGTGCTGGGTGGTCGCCAGGGAGCTGGTTGCGTGCAGCCCCAGCTGCAGCACGTGCGCAGAGGCACGGACGGGCTTTGGTTACGGGGAGGGGCGTGTCGGGGCAGGGCATGAGGGTCAGCGCGCAGTGTTGTGGAAGCGCGTCTGGGGGCTTCCCCGGTACGTGGGGTTGTTGGGGACGCATCGAAGAGGGACGAGGTGGGCGGGTGGGCGGGGGCGCGAAGGTGCGCATGCCGGCCCATCAGCGCTTGCGTGCGAGGGTGGGTGTGACGCTCGGCGGCGCAAGACGACCACAGCCCAAGGCGCGAGCCGGCTGCACCCACCTCGCACGGCAGCCCAGCGCCCTTGCAGGCGCTCAGCAGCGACATGGCCATCTCACGCACTACCCACGGCCTGGGGGGTTCGGGTGCGAGGCAGGAGCGCAGGGCTCGGACCGCGCGTGGAAACCTGGCGCGGCGTCTTCACCCGGCCACCACCACAAGAGGGCCTCAACCCAGTGACGCGCCTATGTCTTCGACCCAGGCAAGCCTTGCACCTATGCACTCCGCCGGCCCTATCTCAGGGATAAAGACCAGGCAGCACCTGCCAGGCCAGCAGTATCTGCCAGCTCCCGTCGCTGACAGCCCATCGGTAGGTTCGTGTCGATGTGGGAGCTGTTGCGAGCTGACGAGCTGCCCGGACGCGAGCTTCAACGCTTACCCACCGCTTGAAAAACTCCAAAAGAATGGAGAAAACGGGGCGGTCGTAATAGTCTTTAGGCTGCAATCGCCGCGATAAGCAGGCGCCTGCCGTGCCCGACGGGTCCAACCGGCTGATGACGCTCTGGTTGCCATTTTGCCATGACTCAAGGGTCTGTAAGCGCCCTGTGTTGCCAGCGAGCTTGTCGAGCTGCACATGCGCCTTCGCTGCACCGACTGCCTGCACCGCCAACCTCAGTTGTGCTCTATCATCGCGTCCAAGATTCGTGTACGCGTTATTGCACGGCTGTTGCGATGGGTCGGGTCCAGCGAACGCTACATGCAGGATCGTGGATAGGAGCAGCGTTGCGATCACGACGGTCATGATATGAAGGTTGTGTTTGCTTATGATGCAGTGCGTGTTTGGTTCGCAAGGGCTGAAAGTTTGCGAAACGTACCGTACGAGGGGGGGTGTGCACCTTGGTGCACGAACCACAGCCATAACCCCTCGTCCCCTCCTACGTCACAAGCTTATCGATGCGCCAATGCTTCATGTAGCTCCCCCAGCGTGCTATTCGTGTGTGCTAACGTAATCAGAGGAGATAAAACAGCAAGTAAGACAAGATGGGTCCACAACGGGGCCTTGGCGCCGGGAACCCAACGGAGCAAGGACGGAGCACTGCCACACCTATCTTTAAGGGAAGAGGCAGGGCCGCGCCAGGGGAGAGGCACGGCCGCGCCGTGGGAAGAGGTATAGCCGCGCCAGAGGAGATAGCTAGATACCGGTAGAGTCAGGGCCGCGCTAGGGGAAAGGTCGAGCCGCGCCAGGGGAGATAGCTAGAGGCACGGCCGCGCCAGGGGACAGTCAATGCCGCGCCAGGGGAGAGGCAGAGCCGCGCCAGGGGAGAGGCAGGGCTGCGCAGGCGAGGAGGTAGGGCTGTGCGATGGTGCCGGGGAACACGTGGGGCGGCGCCTGTGGACGTGTGGAGAGGCAGGCGTGGAGCATGGCTGCAGCGATGCGCTCCGCAGCCACCGGCACAGGGTCGACAGCGTGGCTTGCGTACGCCTTGCATGCAGCAGGAAGGAAGGCGCCACGTGCTCGCACACGCCGCATCTTGACTTGTGGCCGCTTGCTCGGCGTGTCGCTGCAGCGTCCGAAGAAGAAAGCCACTGGGGTTCTCCAGCAGGTCTCCTATCTGTTAGTTCAGCTCCCTGCCCTGGGGCCTGGCGCAGCGGCTTGCAGCCGTTTGGGAGAGGGGGAGGCCGTCGGGAAGGCACGCGTGCCAGGCTCTCAACGTCGGTGTCATACAATGCCCGAGCCAATGGATACGTGAGGAATAAGATATACGGTGTCACATGTGCTTCACAAGTTGTCACAGACTGCGCTGGCCATCGGCAGTCAAGAAGCAATTGTTTGGCAAACGCAACTGCCAGTAGAGCTTACATGGCCCGTGGAAAAACTCGCAAACGCGCGAAGCGCGCAGAGCGTCATGGCTGCAAAGCCGATGATGCGCAGCCCGGGTCCTCGCAGCAGCATCCCCCAGACCCTGCCGACGCGGCCACTTCCTCAGCGTCGCCCTTCACCTCGCTGCAGCCCGAGCTGCTGCGGCACGTCGCATCCTTCCTGCTGGCTTGCAACGACACCGCCAACCAGGTGCCGTGCTGCCTGCGCCTCGCAAGCAAGGCCACGGCCGCCGCGCTGCGGGAGCGAGAGCACACCACCATCAGCGCCCTCAAGCCCGTGCCCGAGGCGGCCCTGCTGCACGCCTGGACGCGCGACGACGGCGCCACATCCCACCTGAAACTCACACACCGTGAGCAGCTCGTGCAGCTCGCGGCCGCCACCGGCAGCGTGCCCTGCGTGCAGCAGCTGATGCGCTGCGCCGGCACGGGCCTGCCCGGCAAGACCGCGCTGCTCGCCGCTCGCACCGGCCACCTCGACGTCGCGCGCTGGGCGCTGCAGCACGTGCCGCGCCCCCAGCGCGAGGGCGTCCTGAACGACGCGCTCGACCGCGCCGCCGACGGCGGCCACACGGCCGTGTGCGAGGCGCTGCTGTCCCAGGGCGCTAGGCTGTCGCAGCACCATGACGCAGCGTGCACCGCGGCCCGGGCCGGCCACGTTGCCACGGCCCGGCTGCTGTGGGAGCGCTCGCAGCGCGGGCCCGACCAGGCCAAGGACCTGCTGCTCGCCGCCGCGCGCGGCTTCTCGCTGGCAGCGCTGCAGGCCGTGCTGGCCGAGTGGCTGCCCGCCGGCGCCGAGGCGGCAATGTCGGCCAAGCGCAAGGCCAAGGTGCTTGGTGCCGCCGCCGCCAGCCCGGTGCCCAGCTGGGCCACAAAGGTGGCGTGGCTGGATGGCCGCGGCTACCCGCGCTGCGAGAACGCCTGCACGGACGTGGCCTACCACTGCGGCCCCGACGCGCCCCAGCGCCTGGCCTGGCTGTGGGGACGCGGCTACCCGGTCGGCGCCGACGCCGCGAGCGCGGCCGTTGCGGGCGGCAACGACGCCGCGCTGCAGCAGCTGCTGGCCCAGCCTGGCCGCGCCTGGCAGGTGGGTGGGTGGGTGGGTGGGTGGGTGGGTGCTGTTGGTTTGAGTTTTGGCGCCTGGCTGGTCTGGTCTGGGCTTTCCCCTAACATGGCAGCGCGCACGCCTGCCGCCTGCCGCTGCTCCTCGCAGCTGCCTATCGCCCCATCACAACCCTCCTGTCCCGCTCCCTGGCTCCCTCGCTCGCTCGCTCGCTGCCTGTGTGGCGCGGCCCTCTGCCGAGCAGGTGGCTGACGTGCACGTGGACGCGGTGGTGCAGGCGTGCCGCAAGGGCCACCTGCCGCTGCTGGCGCGCCTGATGCAGGCCGGCTACCCGCTGCAGGCAATGGCGACGCCGGAGGCGGCCAAGACCGCGGCCGCCAATGGCCGCGCCCAGGCCCTGGCTCTGCTGCTAGACCTGCCGCAGCCGCTGGGCGGCGGCGGCGGGGCCGACGGCGGCGGTGATGGGGCCGACGGCGGCGAGGCCGACGGCGGCGGTGGCGAGGCCGACGGCGGCGAAGCCGGCACGATGCTGACGTCTGAGCTGCTGGCGTTTGCGTCCGTCTCGGGGAGCGTGGAGGTGATGGAGGTGCGCTGGGAGTGGTTGGCCGGCTCGGCAGGCTGGCGAGGCACGGCCGTTGTCGCGATGGCCGCTGCGGCGGTGCGGGGGAGGTGCTCGCCTGTCGTGCAGCACGATCGGCCGCCGCATGGCCCGGCTCGGCCTCGCGGCTGCCTTGCTTGCCTAGTGAAGCCCAAGGGCCTTCCCCGCGCCCACCGCGATGCGCGCGCCGTGCAGCGCCGTAGCCCCCGTCTCCGGGGTACCCAGGCTTGCGGCGGCCAGCCCTGCCCGCCCACCGCATCCCCCCGCAGTTGCTAACCTCCCGCGGCTGCCCATTCAACCTGGCCGGCTTTGCGGGCGCCGCCGCCAGCGGCAGCGCGCCCGTGGTGGAGTGGATCGCGGCGCGCTCCTCTGACTGGTCTGTGAGTCACGGCCCGGCGCATAGAGGGGCAGCGAGCAAGTACCGTAAGGGGATGCAGGGCTGCGGGCCGCCGGGCAGGGCGATGGGCCGAGCGCGTGGGTGCCGGCCGTGCGAGGCCGAGTGCCGACCACGGCTCGCTGCCCCTTGGCCGTCGTCCCGTCCTTTGCCTGGGCTGCCCTGGCCCGTGTGCACGGCCGCATGCGCGCTCCGGCCCGCCCATGGGCCCATGGGCCCACTCACCCCTCCACCCCTCCACCCTTCAGCCCATTCGCCCCTCCACCCCTCCACCCCTCCACCCCTCAGCCCATTCGCCCCTCCACTCCTCCACCCCTCCACCCCTCAGCCCATTCGCCCCTCCACCCCTCCGCCCCTCAGCCCATTCGCCCCTC